>JAMQGT020002121.1:0-164637 GCA_024447675.2 Pterophyllum scalare | reverse complement strand
CTATGTGTAACCTACTTGGTTCAGTCGTATTGCTAATAGTTAGCTACTACTTTACTTTAACTGGTTCAGTCATTTTTCAAGCTCAACTGTCAAACATTTGTTTTCAGCCTTTTGTAACAGTAAAATGACCTTATCTTTAGTTTTTGGACAGTTGACCGGACAGCAGGACACAACAACAGTAATTCTCAGAAATAGGTTGATTAATCAAGAAAATAATGTGCAGGTTAGATCACAATGACAATAGATGTTAATTGTAGTCTGATTGTACTTAACAAGTTCTCACACTTAGTATGTGCTAAAAATAAAATAAAATAAAATTTAAAAAAAAAACTAAATTCTTCTACACTTATGAATGTTAAAGAGAAACTGAACAGGTACGAAACAAACCATTTGCTCTTAGATGCTTTTACACCAAATCAACTGATATTGTCCTTAACAGATCTCTGATGTTCAAGCTTGGGCATGCATACATATGTCACTTTAATATGACACCAAGTTACACCAGTACTAACAGATCAGACTTTTTTCCCCTCCTTCTATTTCTGATGATTAAGCAACACCAGTGCTGAGAAAAAGAACATCAATTTTTAATCAAACGAAGCCAGATTTCCAGCGGCTGGCTGGTCAGACCGTTTCATCTGTTATGTGCAACCCAAAGCATATTTTTAACCAGCAATCAATACAACAGCACTGAAATAAATGCTCCCTTTATGAAGCTTCTGGTGCACAGCTTTTGCTAACACTGTGCCAGAGAAATGGTGCATCCATCTCTGGTGTAATCCAGCAAGTAAATCATAAAGTATCTTTCTATTAGCCGCGTCAACACTTCTGCAGTCAGACTCTGCGTGGCAAAAGATATGCACCACTGCTGATGCACTTTTGAAATCAACGTGGTGCTTTATACTGCACAGAATACACAAGTATATGTGTGTAAGGCATTGCTCTTAGTTAGCACAGTCTCAGAATAGTAGTGTAGCAAATATAGAAGAGAAGTGACAGAAGAATCATTCAAATGGACTGGCTGACATGGCTTACATCTGTGCTGGCTGTGCCTCTTAACCAAAGTTTGTCATCTGACCGGACCTCATAACTCACAAACTGAAATTAACATGAGCTGCACAGTTTTATCCAGACTGACCACACAGAAGAGAGAGAACGCAAGAGAAAGACACAGAATGGTTAAATAAGAGAGAACTAGATCTAAAACCATTTCATACTTGTGTAAAGTAATGCAATAGTACTGCAGTACATCGGTTGCTGTTGTTTAAGAGAAATATGTAATGAATGTCCACCATCGATTTGGGTTTGGCTATCATTACACATGAGGGGATGTGGTCGAGACTTGGGTCTAAATGATGCATTCCAGTTACACAGAGCACATGTAGATATCATAACCTGTCATTAAAACTTTATCTGCACTGTAAAAATCTGAACATAGTAGCTGGAGTAAAAATCTGGATAGTTCCAAGTTTACTTTGACCCGAGTTACACTGCATGTAATTAGCAAAACAAAAAACAGTGAAAACAATGTAATGAACGCTTATGTGATTAAATACAAGTAAGAGTCTGACAGCCACAATGAAGAACTGAAGATATTCTGCATTGTTGGGCTGGTTTGTGCTCTGATGTTAAGGAGACTCTGTTATAACAGAAACAATTAGATGTCAACAAGTCAAAGACAAACCTGTTGTATAAAAACATTCTGCCCACCACAGGAGAGTAAACATTAAAGCACAGCCCAAAAACAGCCATAGAGTTAGATGTGCAACTTTCTAAAAATGTCAACAAAAGGAGGAAAATAATATTTATAAAGGTTTGCAAGACTGTTACATTAGAATGTATTTATAGCATGCCAGGCAACTAACTGAATAAGATGTAGCCTGCGCATCAAGCAGTTAAACTCAAAGTTGGTTTAACTAAATCTGCCTGCAACAGAACAATTTCAGCTCCTGTGATTTGCAAAATTAGGGCAAAGCCACTGCAACCTCCTGCCACCGTCCTATGAATTCAGTAATTTTGCTCCACAAGAAAATAAAGTCTGTATCTGGGTAACCTAACAAAATTAACAGGACTAAGTGAACTTTGCAGGTACTCTGAAGATTTAAAAAAAAAAAAAAAACAGAAACCTTTGAACAGATTAAGTAGGAACTGCCATACTATACAGCGTTCATCTGCTACACTTGGTGCTTTGTGTTTATTTCCTTTCTCCTTTATATGTGAATGGTGTTTTGGTGTGTTTAAGCAGCCTGGCAGCTGCCCAGGAGGAGTGGAGGCTGTGCAGCTATGTGTTTCATGGCATGTCTCAAACTGTTCATACAGGTTTGCAATCTATAATTTGACCATCCCGACGTCCACACTTTATGCACACAGACATCTACTTGCTCTTCCTGTGGTTTCTTCCCGTTACAGGGCTTTATTTTATTTTTTTGAGGGCCCTTCCCTTCTCCTAATCGAAGCTTTAAGGACAGAAAGGTACATGTGGTACATTTAAATAAAACCCTCGAGGCAAATCAGTGACTTGTTAAGATGCAGACTGACCCAGTTACGGCAAAGTTAAAGATCCACATGTACCGGGGTAGTGCGTGCACCGTACGTGAACACGGCGCACGGGCATTAAAGTCCCTACACTCGACAGCTTCTGGCTCCGACTGTTTATAAAACGCTGCGCTGGCCGGAGAGTCAGCCAAGACAGGCAGCAAACTTCAACCCGAGCAGCGCTTTCAGGTACACAAAGCTAAACCTTCCAACTTCAACTTCAACTCTGTGCGCTACCGAGCTCCACATCAACACAAGCTGGCTACTGTTAGCACTGCTAACAGCTAGCGACTGCGTTAGCAGGCTAATGCTAGGCCCCTTCCCCGCACCGGTCCACCGCTGCAGTCTCCCCCAGCTGTGGTGCTACTGCACTTTGTAATTTCCCACTGCTTTTACCTGGGAAATGTGGAGGTGGAGACAAGCAGCGGGACTCTCCAGCGCTTTCTCCCAGCCGGGCATCCACAGCGAGGTATCTTCTGAGGCTTGAAGACGCTAACAGTTGGAGGTAAAACCGCTTCTTCTTGGGTCTCCCAGCAGCAGCAGTCACTTTGCACCTGACCAAACCGAGGCTAGCGCGTTAGCACAACCTGCTAACTAGCCTCTACGAGCCAAGTTCGTGTACTGTTAACGGGCTAGTCAAACACAGCTAACGCTAGTAGCTCTGTCAGACTGACCGAAGCACCGCTCCACCCGCGGACTCTGCGCTCTCACACGGTGAGTTACGATCATCACAAGAAGCAGAAGAAACCCGCTGAGCCCAAACAGCGCGTCAGTAGTAAAAAATGTGCCGTCTGCAAGCTCCTCAACAGGGGCCAGGTCTGCTCCTCTCCTGACTCTCCACCGACTGGAGAGAAGGGCTGTCGCAACTTGATGATGGCACGTTTTTTGTTTGCTCCTGTGCGCTCGCATGTGACGCAGTAATATACGTCCACGTGAAAATAAATAAAGTTGGTTTTTTAAATTTATTTATTTAAATGCGTGCAATTGTAATTCTAATGAAGTGGTTTATGTTACGTTGTAATCATACATTTTATTTTTAAAATCAATTTTAAAAAATTGACTAATGCTGTAAAATTACTTTTCAAAAAGACGAATGAGTATGGTTCAAAGCAGAAAGTCAAAATATTAGTTTAAAACATTAGAATGTTTTCGAAATATTTCCAAAAACATCCTTCTGAAGGTAAATTCTTTTTCTCTACAATATATTTAGATGATTTTATTATTTTTATTTTGACAGATCACCTAACGGGATTGCGAATGCATTTATATTATATTCAACCCTCTCTAGTACCGCTAAAGTCGATGCAACAAGCATAGGTACGAAGAATACCTAGATACATATGTGCACATCGGGAAATTACATGTCATTAAAGGAGAAAATGCAAAAGAGTGTATCCACAGAAAAATGGGGATAAGATGAGCGTTACGTGTGTGACGTGCAGATGTAACTTCCCTGGATGGGGGTGTCATGTGATAAGCAAGCCGCATTTCTTCCTTTATGGCCTTTTTCTGAGCCTAAAGGGGCTGGGCCTGTGGTGGATGTGAGGTACATGAGGCAATCCATCAGAATAACTTTACCTTGTTTTTCTTTTCTTCTTGTTCTTTTTATGACAGCTTTTATTAGAATTATTATTATTGCTGTGGTGATGCACATTTACAAGTCAAGGCCTCTGATTAGTGGGAAGTTGGCTTAGAAGATACAGTGCTGTGGAAAAGTATTCTCCCCCCTCCTGCTTTCTTATTTTCTATATATTTGTCACACTTACGTGTCTCAGCTCATCAGACAAATTTACTATTAGACAAAGATACACCGAAAGAATACAAAATGCAGTTTTTCAGGACCTGGATGACATGCTAAAATTAATGGAACCATGAATTCTTCTTTCTACCAGAAAATCTTGAAGGAGAATCTCTATCAGTTTGTGCTGTGACTTGGGTTATGGTTATGCAGCAGGGCAATGATCGAAGTCCACCTCTGAATGGCAAAAATAAAAAACAAAATGAGGATTTTGACATGGTCTATTCAAAGTCTGGACTTAAATCAGATTGAGATGCTTTGGCATGACCGTAAACAGGGTGTTCATGCTCGAAGAGGTGGCACAACCAGTTTTTAAGTTTAGGGGGCAATTATTTTTTCACAGAGGGCATGACAGGTTTGGATAGCTTTTTTCCCTTAATAAATGACATGATCATTTAAAAACTGCATTTTGTATTTACTCAGGTTATTCTAGTCTAATATTAAAATTTGTTTGATGATCTGAAACATGTAAGTGTGACAGATATACAAAAAAATCAGCAAGGGGGCAAATAAAAACTATATAACATATATTTTTTTCTTTTTTACATGAATGAATGATTTAATTAATCCTCCCTGCTGCTCTGTTTTGTCTGTAGCTGCTGAGTAGTGATCCGGTTCCTTCCGGGTGACCCTCAGGAGTGGGCTGCATGAGTGGGGCCTCCAGATCACTGTTCCCATCCTTTGAACCTCTGAGTTACACAAGACATCAAAGTCACTTAACTGCTGGCCAGCTTATAAACAGGCTTCCTCCTCAGGGTTCTGGGGGCTGTTTTGAAGGAGGTCGTGCCCCGGGTTGGCTCCCTCTAATCAAGTCTGGGCTACTCAGAGCTGTAACGCTGATCTAAACATGAGAGTGATCCTAATTATAGTAACCAATAAAACAGAGGGAAACGTTCTGCTTATTAACCACAGAAGAACATCACTGTTGAGCTACCCTGTGGCACTGGTTTGAGACTGGTTTCTGTATCAAACTGAACTTGTGATTCTGTTATTCGTATCACTTTTGTTGTTTTTTTATTTTCTTTGCAGTTGCTCTGTCTTGTCTCTTTATTTATCCTGAGTCCATGTCTGATTGTGTTTCTTGTCCTGGTTGAAAATAAAGCATTAAAAATAATAAAAATAGTAACAGTCTAGATGATGGTTTTTACATTATTCTGTACTTTTTTCCCTTCTCATTGTATATCTAATTGTAAACTTCTCAGTAAGTATTGTAACTATTTTGCAGTAAATTAATAATAATAGAAAAGATTACCAGTATTTCATTGTGAGTATGCAATTGAACAAATTATATAATTAAAATTTTAAATCTGATTTGTTTTAAATTACTTTTTCATTTTACGATGTATTAAAATCATGTATACAGTATCTTGCCCTTATACTTGTGGTTAAAGGTTTAGTTGATTGTTTATATGAAGAAATGCTCAAAATTTATTTACAGTACTGTGCAAAAGTCTTGACCCACTCGTCATTTCTTTCTTGTGACTTTCTTGTTATTTCCTTAAAGTGGTATTGAGCAATAGTTCTCCAGCTTTCTGAATGTCATTCAAAGTTTTTCTCTGGCTGCTTTTTCACTCATTTCAGTCCCTTACTTGTACCTGACCATTTTCAGAGAAATGTTTTTGTTTCTTAATCCACTTAATGCTGACCTATGAATCATTCAATCATTAAAGAAAGGCACCTTACTCTAGGGATGAACCAGTGTTATATCTACACATAACAGACAACTCAACAAAGAACCAATTTTAAATTGTATCTTTAAGCACTTTTTTCTAGCTGTCTGTCACAAAAAACATAACTTGTTCCCATTTCTTCAGCTCAATCTATGAAAAATTCCACAGATAGAACAGTTTGACATTAAATAGTATTTTTGCACCAGCAAGGTGATTCCCAAAGAGCTATTAGCTGAAAACTTGTCATATCTCTGCATACTGTGGAGTGCGTCCTTCAAAATTTTGAGGAAACTGGACAAGTGGAGGACAAAAGAAAAAGTGTCAGGCTTAAAAAACTATCCACAGCAGACAAACAGTATCTGAAAGTCATGTCCTTAAGAAATAGGAAAAAAAATCCAGCAAACACCTGATACAAGACCTGTGAGATACAGCTGGACCTTCAGTTGATCCATCTGCTGTTCACTGAAGCCTCATCAGAAATCTCAGTGGAAGGGTGGCTGTCAAGAAAAAATTCTTGAGGAAGGGAAACAGGGAGAAAAGGCTAAGGTATGCCAAATTACACAAGAACTGGACTGGAAATCAGTGGGAACAGGCCTGAAAGAGTGATGAATCCAAACTTAAAATTTCTGGCTCAAATCATCGTCGATATGAACAGAGGAGGTCAGGAGAGAGGTACAGCAGTGAGTATCTACAGCTATCTGGAGCTTTATTTCAGCCAGTGGTGCCAGTGGAGATCTTGTCAGATTTGAAACTGCAAAATATAACTATGAACAAGTGGAGTCAGATTTTGATCCACCATGCGATACCATGTGGAAAGCATGTGATTAACAGCTAAATTTTGCAGCATGACAATGATCCCAAACACACTGCCAATACAGTAAAAGCCTAAATGGATAGAAAAACACACAGTGGAAAACCGTCAGTTATGGATTGGCCTCCCCAGAGCCTGGACCTCAACATTACTGAAGCAGTGTGGGATCATCTTAACAGAGAACGGAACAAAAGGCAGCCAACATCCAAAGAAGAGCCTTGAATGTCCTTCAAGAAGCCTGGAGAACTATTCCTGAAGATTGGTTAAAGAAATCACAAGAAAGTTCAGGCTGTTGAAGAACAAATGTGGTCACACCAAATATTGATTTTCAAGCTTGTTTTGCCTCATATACAGTATTTCCATTTATGTTTTTACATGTTTCAATAAATTGTTGCAACTATTTCCCATTTTTCCAGCAAAATATAAAGAAATGAGGAGTGGCTCAAGACTTTTGCTCAGTACTGTATGCAGCACCTTTTATGCAAAGAAGCAAAGTTGCTGCTTATGTGAAGATCAGCAAGCATAGTAATTATGAGAATCCTATATATAATAATACTGTTTCTGTAATGATGACTGGAGACTAAAGATACATTTTCATCAATAAAGTTTTGAGGGAAGAATAACACAGGACTGTAAATCCAAACTTGCACCGTCAATCAGACATCATGTAGGCTGAAAACCTAGACCTAACTCTTCCTAGAATATTGAGCCTCATTGATTCAAAGGCAAGGAAAAAAGCTATTGTGGATTAGTGTGCCGCTGCGCCTGCTCAAGTTAGCCCTGCGGTGCCAGCTGTGGTTAGCTTTGGCTCATGGTCATTTTCATGGCCTGTATCTGGATCCTCCAGGGAGAGTCTGAAACCCTGAGATATCACTAAGCACCAAACATGTGATCATGAGACGTGTGGAATCAAAGCTGGCATCCAGTCAATGAAAACTGAAAAGCACACCCTGGAAACAAAGGACGACTGTAAATATCCTCACTTTGTTACTAAATTTTCTCTCAAATAATGCTTTGAAAGCTGCTGTCGCTGTGCTCTATGGAAAGAACTCCTGTAAGTGAGTCCTCACAGAAATCTGAACCACAGCCTGAAACTTTGTGTTGGGGGGATTTCTCTGCCTGTTGTTGTGGTCATCACCACACCTCAACACTGAACTTTCCCTAGAGTTTCCCTACTGATCGTCTAAAACAGCGATTTCCAGCCTTTTTGACTCCCCATCACAGGTTAGGGCCTTAGTGTGGACATAAATCATGTGAATTACAACTTGGACTGTTTTAATAAAAAGATTTTTAGAGATCTTAAGAAGTCCATATATACAATAAATCCAAATGATCAAAGTAATCAAATAGTTCATGCGGTGTAAACTTTAATCAAAAGATGCAAACTATCCTCACAAGCCACAAAAATAAAGAGTTGTTTACAATGCTGGCAGATGTGTCTGAAGTAACCTTTAATGACACGCGGCGTAAATAACGTGCATTAAATCGTGCATCATGACTCCAGAGTATCAAAGTCAGAACTGAAAGTCTTCTGTAATGACACTCGCAGATTTCCTGGTCTCTGTTTTCCTCTCAAACGTTGCCCAAGAATGGCTGAATGCGATGATTGCGACAGACGGACAACGCTCTGTGACATCGCACAGAGTTCGTCATCTCTTGAAGGCAAACAAACACGGATGCTGGTGCGTCTGTGAAAATCGAGCTGATAGAGTGTGACAGGCAGCAACAGTGCCTGCTGGGTAGACACCGATTCAGTCAACAAAGGCTGTAAATTTGGAGAAGACGGGCATTGGAAATACGATGTTATGAGTGTATCCTTGAGGGGCTTACATCACATTTCTGTTCACCGTGGCAGACATGCCTTTAATCAAAGTTATAAGCACACCTGTCCGCCCGCATACCAGTAAATATGCACATCTGTGAGATTTCTTTGCCACAAGTAGAAGATGAAAGCGCTTATCTTTCTAAGTGAATACATTGCCTGCCACTGTTCAACCAAGTCATGTTTGATTTGAGAAGCTTTGGTGTTTTATTTAAACCAGTTTAACCTTAATCTGATTCCACCAGTAAATAAAATTCCACACCTGCTGCTGGAGCACGTCTACCTGAAAGCCGGAGTCTGACGGGTGTCTTCACTTTGTCATCAGTGGATTGCACTGTAATTATAGCACATTGATCAACTTTTTTTGTGCTGCAACTTTCAGCAATGATGATTAAAAGTGCAAATCTGCAACTAGGAATTTATTTCTGTTCTCAGATAGACAACGAGATGTTAGAGAATAGGGGAGAATGGACCCAACATAGACTGAAACTGAAGCTGGATTTGTATAATTTATGTCATAAATTAACCAGCATTTGGTGCTATGCTGACCTTTCATTTCACTATAAATCCTTGGAACAACTGTGGAATGGAGCGTGTGAAGCTTTTTTGGCTTTTGAAGAGAGGCCTGCTGGCAAAAATCTGAGCAATCTAGTCCCGAGATATTTACTGTAGCTTCTGATCACGTAAGTCAAGGAAAAACAGAAAATCCTCACCTCTGAGAAGCTTGAGTCTGGGAATATTTAGGAATTTTCTGAAATGATACATTTCCTCTTGATGAACTCGTGGGTTATTTTATCTGTGATTGTGGACTCAAATGACAAAAAGAATTCCAAGGGAATAAAACCAATAAATGTTGCTTCTTTTCTAATAAAAAATATGTTAACAGTGAAAGCTACTCACTCTTTTAACGTGACTTTAAACCCTAAAGTAAACGATCTCTGACAGTCACAAACAGTGAAGGTTTCATGGGAGATAGAAAGAATGAAGGGCATGAAGAGTCAATTCTAGCTCTGTTTACAGTACAGTTGGAGTATTCTTAGAAACCAAAAGTCAAAAATAACACATCATGGGTTATAATCATTAACTTTTAATATTATTGAAGCTCCAAAAGCAAGAAACTCAATTGTAATGCAGTGCTTTGTTCTTCAAGCTTTCAATGAAACAGACTGAGTGATATCATTTTAAGACTTATCACAGATCCTCATAAATTACAGCATATTTTTTACATTTAGGCTTAGTTGTACTAAACAAGAATGACTCCTAAACCTGTCCAGGAATCAGTGTACAGAGGCTCACATTCAGGCTCTTCTTTTGAAAAGCCTGAATAGCCTGTGAGCTCATCATCTAGGATAAGTGAAGAGGTTGCTGCAGTAATAAAGGCGTGAGGCAACAAAACTCAAAATGCTGCTGTTAGGCTTTGAACATGTAGCAAAAGGAGCGACCACATCAACCCATCTGTTAGTTTTAGAACTGGTTTTAAAGCTTCGCCTACATCTGCGAGCTGCTAACTCCACCAGAGCCTGGCCTCTGCCTGAGATCGGTCAGTGGTCCCAAAGGCTTATCTGGTGATTGAAACACAGGGAGACGGTGTAAACTCCACACAGAAAGGCCTGGGCCAAGGTGGATTCAAACCTGGACATCTCACTGTGAGGCAACAGTGCTAACCACCACACCACCACACTGCCCTGCTTTTAATTTATTAAAAATTTTCAAATGTGTTGTTTTTCTTATTGTTAAGCACTAAGTGGCTCCATGGGGTTGTGGTTTACACTTTCACCCACAAAGTACAAGATCCCCAGTTCATTCCCAGGAGGAGACACAATCTCTTTGCGCTTGTGTCCGGAAGAGCATCCAGCATAAAAACATCTGCCAAATCAAACATGTGACAATCCTTTGCGAATTAGGGAGCAACCTAAAGCAACTTCTTCTACTTTGTTTCAAAAAGTGCTAGATAAATACACCTAAAGGAAAAGCTTCTCTTTTTGGAGGTTATAAAAACATAGCCTTGGTGTGATGTTCCACACTAAATCACTATCAAATAAAAGCCAGGGACTGGCTACTCGATAATGTTGCACCAAGCAAGCTTGATACATGCATGTAAAGATGAATTTTCTACTCTGTTAGCCGTTGATTGTGAAAATCTCAGTGTTAACTCAGCACTGACACTATGTGCACAGTGACAGACAGAACTGCTGTCTGGAAATTTAATGGGAAAGAGGGTGAAAAGGAGGAAAAAAGTGCAGTGAGAGACGTATTTCTCATTTGTATTCATTGCTTTGCATGGATTGTCTGTCTTTGCTCCATCAGACCTTCCTATGGTATGAATCCCATCAGCTTCTCGCAAGCGTCCGTCAGCCAAACAGAGCTTATAGATGAAAGCAGGAGACTCATCACTGGATTTAAGGCAGTAAGAGCTAAAACACAGTGTAGACCCATGGTGACAGAAACATGTGTCTTATTGTCTTAATCTGCTGTTATCTATAGTTAGGTCCATAAGCATTTGGACCATGGCACATTTTATTCTAATTTTGCCTCTGTGCACCACCACAGAGAATTTTAAATCAAACTTTAAGGATGTGACTGAAGTGCAGAGTTTCAGCTCTAATTCAAGCTGTTCAACCAAAGAGGATCAAAAGTCACTGGAAAATTGGAGAACTGACAGGCAGTTTCACAGCCAGGTGAGGCCTGTTCCCTCATTATTTCGTTACAGATTAAGTAGCTAAAATATCCGGACATTATTCAAAGTTTTGAACTTGCATTTTCATTGGAACTCTCAATATGAGGTCCAAAGACATTAACACAAGTGAAGGAGGCTGAAAACTGAAAATAAACCTATCAGAGCGATAAAATCTACCTGTGTAGTGGCGACAGAGGCTAAATTAGAGAAGCTGTGACTGCATATGTCACCATTTTATAGCGGTGTCATGAATGTAAATATCAAGTCAAAGGGTCTGAGTTACACTAACATGAAGTTGAAAACAGGAAATCATTTCACAAACAGAAACAATGATGTAATGTGACCTTAAAATCAATATGTATGATACTTCACTCTGAAAGAGGGCACTACAGTTTCTCAGTAGCATGCAGTGGGTGCAAGGTCCTAAGTGGTGCTACTTGTATTTTTTAACCTGATTTTCTTTAATATATATAGCACACAGATATGGGTATAAGAGATATTGATGTTTACCAGAACTGTTGCCATTACAGTAGCAACCAAGCTCCTAGAGATACTACACAATCTCAGCTTGTTACAGACCTCTGCACTGACTAATGCCGGTGGTCAGGGGAGGGGACGCTGCGAGAGTTGTGCAAAGAAGCAGAACTGTGAAAAGAGATTCTCGCTAAAAGAAACAACCTCCCAGCAAGCCACCTCTTCAATGGTTGCTTAAAAAGAGTTTCAGCCATTGTTGCATAGAGGTACTGTTTCATTCCTGACTTCATGGACTGCCTGCTTTTCAACGTAACTGTTAAAAACTTAGAATCGCAGATGGCATAAAAGCAAAAAGCACTACATGCTCAGCTTGTCAGGATGAGACAAGAGGCGCTAATTAGCCAACTCGCAAGCCTCAGCTGGGTTTGTTTCTGCAGATATTTAGTCATAACACATGAAATGTGTGTGTGTGTGTGTGTGTGTGTTTCCATTTTTTTCTTGTCCACAAACTCCTCCTACACCACTAGGAGTTGAGCAATCAAATTTGGCGCACAGGTACATCTTGACCTGGGTGCCTGAAGAACCTGAAGGTTCTTATCTACATCAGATCGTGTCCTAGCAACTATCTAGCATCATGACCCATTTTTAGCATACAAACAAGATCTACTCCCTCTTTTTGGTTTACTTCTATCACTGTTATTAAGTATATCAGTTTACCATCAGCACAAATAGGCCAAACAATACTGTAGCATGGGCATGTACTGGTTAATACACACATACACCAGACCACAAATTTGGATTTCATGGCGAAACCAGAGGAAATAACCCGGATACAAAATTTTACTGGCTGAAGATATAAGGTTTGAGCTGCTGGTGGTACTGCAGTAAAAGTCAAATTTCATGGCATTCAAAAAAACTTCACCTCAGAGTGGCACTAAATTAAAAGTAAGAGCTGCTATAGGATTTCTCATCTGGTGACTATGATGTTTAAATTTCATAGGGATCCATGTTAGTCAAGATATTTCAAGTCTGAACCAAAATACACACACACACACACACAAAGCCAACTGAATGTTATTGTGAGCTCTTATTTATTGAAATTTTACTCAAAGCTTCATCAGCAAACCAAAAGCATGAGTGCCTTTATGAAATATTTACAAATATCTTACGGCATATTGCATTCTCATATTTACAGTGCAGGATCCCGCACAATACTGGCTGACATTTTAAGAAAGTAGTTCTCACATGTGGATCAGTGTTACGACTGCTTCGATTCAACACTTTCAAAGAAAAAATGGAAACAAAATGTCTCAACAGCATCTGCACATATAAAGTATTCAGTCAAAGACTTACTTGTTATCTGTGGTGAGATAAAAATCTTATCAGCTGCAGCTTTCTGAAAGCTGCTTCAGTGACGGGCAATGATTTATCCAAAGCCCCAGAAACAGGCTCTGAGATTTAAAACAAAAACACTCTGTCATGCATTCAGCTGGATATCTCCAGATTAAAACCTCCAGCTGGAAAGACTCATATAGTGTAATGCAACAAAGAGGCTCTGAGCTAAGGAAAACCTATCACCAGAAACGAAACAAAAAGAACCAACCTATCTATGAAGGGAGGAGAGCGATATTGACCTAATCATAACAACATCATTTTTTACAGTATGAATCTGAGGCATAAAATACTGTGTGTATATATATATATATATATATATACATATACATATACATATATATATATATATATATATATATATATATATATATATATATATATATATATATATATGTCAATATGTTAAACCAGACCTCCACATGCTGTAACACTGATCATTTTTATACAAAGACAGACTGTTCGGTTCAGTTGTTGCATGTTGCAGTACACTGAAGGCTACCAGGAGGTGTTGCCTTATTGTTTTACTGTAAAATTCAGAACAATGTTAGTGAGTGTCAGTGTTGTGCTGTTGTTTCCAGACAGTCACAAGCCTGGATTATTGCAGGTGGAAGAAGTTGAAACATCAGTGCTGGCAACAATGCGTTGCTGACGGTGTGTCCTTTAACCTGCAGACAGGAAATCATGGGAGACAGAGGTAGATATGTCAGACTTAGAGGTCAGACTTTTCTTGGCTGATATTTATGATCAAAAGGGTTTAAATTACAGCACCATTCAGCCAAAGACATCTCTAGTTTGTCAACCTCACTGACTCACAGCGCCATGCAGTCCATCACAGCCTTACTGCAACCATTGTTAACACACATGGTAAGGTGTGGGTCACACACAACAAGAAAGAATCACTATAGGCATCACAAACCTCAGACTCTGACAGCAACAAACCAGTAAAACCTTCACTTCACACTGCTGCTGCTACCCGCAAGCAGAGCCGGAAAGGCAATGGTCCCACACACAAATTAAAAAATAAGCGGGCAAACTCACAGAGGAGGTGAAAGCAACATTTAATCACTTGCTGTAGTTGGTATTCATCCTGCTTTTCCTGTGCATGTTTTTAAAAAAATAAATCTAAGCATTTTGCACAGAAAAAAACAGTTCGCATGTCGTGACAGACCTACAGAAAATGATCACCTGAACCAAGCATCAGAGATTTGGTGCCTTGCTCATCACAAACTTACTCTTTAGTGGATCTACATTCATCAGGTGGAATAAAACATAAAAGAAGCCTGCAGGATGCTTTAATAACTATCTTACAATGTGTCATCAGTACTTTCCCCTGAAAGTCACAAAGGTTAAACTTATTTTAGGCTAGGTTTCCAAACTTGCTTTCAACAACACTGCATGTGCTTTCTTTTCTTACTGCCAGACGCCATTGTGCCCGAGTTTTTGTGGAATTTCATAGGTCTGGTAAACAGCGCACAGCTGCTGCAGTGGATGGCACTGACATTGAGCAACCACAGCAGCACCAACATCACATTTACTTCTGTTTTGAGATGTCTTGTGTAACCTAATGTGTACAGAGTGCCTCCTCGTTGAATGCAAGTAACCTCTAGCCCTTGCACAGCTTTGGAAATAAAACCCTGGGAAAAAGCAATGTGTAAATGACGTTGGTCAAGAGTTAGCGGAGCGGACCTTGACCTCGCCTTCCCAGCTCTTCCAGTAAAGGAGACTATTCCAGGGTTGAGTTGCACCACACTTCCATGCATGCCTGTTGTAATCACTAACAGATGTTAGTGGTGTTTGTTCTTTCAACCATGTGCAGTGACGAAAGGGTCACAGTTCATCAGTCACAGCTCTACTGAAAACCAGCTGGTGCATCACAACAAACAGAGGCTGGCAGCAAAAAAGGAAACAGTTTGGAAAGATGTTTTATTACCCAAGTCGACTGTTGATTAGAATTATTGTGTAACACGCTATAAGCAGTTTGTTTGTGCAATGCTCTGTGTGTATACCATGAGAAAATCAATTTAAGGTTTTGTTTTAAGGGAAGTCGGAAGTAGGCTGCATTAACACCTGCAGGAAAATATCATCAGAAGCTTTTCTTTATGCTGTGACACGGTGAATATTTTGATTGACTTTTATTCATTCATTTGCTTAAAAACACATTTCAGAGAGCTAATGATCCAATCATTAAAGTAGAAGGGCACTCAGTAGAGTGCATATCTCACCCACCCCAAATTTTCTATGTGCTACGCTGTAATAGATAGCACCCAGTGTTGTCATACTCCATCAGGTTCAGCTATATTTTGGTGTTAGTTGCACATCACTGGATTTATTTAATGCTCTGAAGGAGTGAATTATTTTTTTGACCATTAGATCCTGAATCCTCCTTGGATCATGAACAATTTGTTATATGACAGAACTTCTTTTTAGAGGATTCTGACTTATCCTGATAAGGGTAGATGCAAATATGTGAATACTGTCCCTATCTCACAAGCGTAAAAAAGGGTAAAAAAAAAGAAAAAAAAAAGCTCTTTATGAGCTGTGATTATTTATGATTGAAGAATTATTGTCAAAATAATCTGCAAGTATTCATGAACTTAATAACATGAAAAGGTATGCTCACTTTAAATACAGTTACACATCTTTAGACTCCTCTGTTGTTTCACCTATACAAACAAATAAGAGAAGAAGATCACTCAGAGTGTTCAATGACTTCGTTTGGAATTCACAGTTTTTACAAGCTGTTAAGTAAAAATTACTGGAATAAACTAACTTTAGATAAAGGTAGTGACATCAGGAGCGCTACCGTATTATTACTTCACATAAACAACAGCGACATCTGCTGGATAAACTCTGCAACCTCACGTAACAGTGTGCCCAATAAAATGACACTTACATGCCAGTTTATTAGGCACCCTTGAGAGCCCAAAGAGTGCTGCAGTAAATTCAGAATTCAAAAGGTCACGATGCTCTAATTGGCAATCTTTTAAAGAATGTCCTAATAAAATAAGAGCAATAATGATGATCTTTAAGACATAATGCAGGCCTATGTTAGCTCTCACAGGGTTTCTATTGAATCTTGAGTGCTTAAAAAGAAGGCAGCTGACCTTCTCATCTAAGAGGCTCCTTCAGTTCTAAAACTGGCTGAGGGTAGGTATTTAACCTCCAGTGGGTTGCTGTCCTGATGGAGGTGGTCCTGAGTATTGTTGACCCACTATTAATCATGTGAATCATCACATGAGCCAAGGTGTGAAAAAATAAGCATCACCACTGCCCAACTCTATCACCCTGTGAGCTACTGAGGTCACCTGAGCCAAGGTGAGAGTGGAGTTGGAAATGCTTGGTAAGGGATCTCAGGACTGCACTGTACAGTAGGTGGCTGATAGCTGGTGTCATAAGCCACCACCTCTGTTCAACAATGGTCGTTCAGTGGAGGTAGATGGCTTCCTTTACTCCTCTTTCCAACCATCTGTCTCCTCAGGCCAAAATGTGAACAATGGCATCCTGGAAAGAGTACCCTTCCTCCTTTAGATGCAGGTGTGGAGCTGAGTCTGGTCCTGTTGAGGTGGTTCTCTATATTGCATTGGTGGAGTTGTTGTAAAAGTTGGAGCACGCCTCACTGCACTGCACGGCATACACTACATTGCTTAGCATGTGTTTGGGTGTTTTGTCCCTCGGATGAACCCGTTTTTGTCTTAGCATGCCTCGGTAGCAGTAATAAACTGCCACGTTTTTCACACCTTGGCTCATGTGATGACTCACATGATTAATAGTGGGCCAACAACCCTGCGCACCAGCTTCAAGAGGACAGGGGGTAAAATAAACCAGTTGTTTCAGAACTGAGGAAACCTCTTGGATGAAAGGCGAAATGTCTTCACAGATCTAAAAGAAGTCCAGTTGCCTTAAGCACTCAAGACTACCACAGCCTGGATGACTGAGAACCTACACAAACATATTCCTGTTGTAATGATAACTTTGTGTATTTCTAACAGATTTCTAGTCACAGTGTTTTTGTTTCCATATTCTTTTGTTCGTCCAGTGAAACCTACCGTCCTTCTTCATCCACTGGTCCAACTCTTCCATTTCGAGCTCCAGTACAGACGGCACGTCTTCTTCAAACATCGGCCTGAAAGACACAAAGAAAAATATTTTAAAAAGGACTGAAAGTCCTATTAATGGGTACCCACCAAAGTAATTCAGAGGCCTTGAGGAGACGGAGCTAAAACTCTACCTGTGTGTGAAACCAGGCACACATTAGCACACGATGGACACACGACTGACAGGCATCTGCAGGGCTGTATTGGAGCTGTGCTGAGCTGACCGCATGAGATCAGTTTGTAATGTGGTGCAAAACAGGAACGTGAATCAGGTTTGAAGTGCCTGTGCTGCCAGTAACAGATATATTACAGATAGAAAGATACGACACCAGCACTTCTGACAAACTGCAGTTAGACTCTCCGGCAGGAGGCAGCGTGAACTGATGCACGGTCGTGCACAGATGGGTTATAAGTCAAGCTTTAGAGTGAAACTCAAGTCAGACTTAAATGAAAAAGTAAACCATTTCGTATCTTAGCATACAGCATACAGTAGCGAGATGTTAGTGTGTGTTTTCTTTAAAGCCACCAGCATGTGAGCATTCAGCTGCAGCCACAGAGAGCAGAACATTACTGCGAAAGAAAAAGACATCCTGTATCACGATTGAGCAGGAAGTTATTCTCACAAAGCCGTGAAAATTGAGATGATATCAGTTCTACTCCCTCAAATCAGCAGCTGTCGAAATAAAATGGCGTAAATTACACTTACATCGGTACCTTCTCTGTACTGGATCCATCCAAATATGGATCTTCTTTACTCAGATCTGTGAGAAGACAATGTGCAGCAGTCACATGAGATGATGCCGTGCAGTAAAAACAGAGAAATCTGTATGTCAAAACCACCAAACACTAAATCATCTCAGCTACAATGTAGTTACATGATCACAGACACCTTTTTTTACCCCTAAATTCAACAATATCCTGGAAAAATTATGACAAATTTGCACCAGATGACCGAAGAAATGCACTAATCCTTGTGGTATCTGTTGACATTGTCTATGACGTAACAATGTAACACCCTTATGGCAGGGATGGGCACAGGACATTTGATCCTCAGCAGAAAATACTTTGAAGTGCAAGAATTTTTACCCAGGACTGAATGGGAGAATTGACTGGCGTACCTGGATTTCTCTTTTTGTTCCACTTGCAGGTGATGCAAATGCCACAAACTATCATGCCGATGATAAAGACCGCCAGTGCAATGGGGATAATGATGATGAGGTCCAGATTGGCTAGCTCCTCAGAGGTGTCTGGAGTTGTTGTAACTGTGGAAGGAAGAGAGCGGGTCAGTCATTCATTTCACCCAGGCTTCATAAGTGTCTTCATTAGTAACTTGTACAAAAACATGCAAAGAATGGCTCTTTTAATAGAGATTAAAACCCTGAGACATCGTGGACACTACATTTACTTCAGTCCAATAACTACCACAGGTGTAAAGGTGATAATTATTTCAGCAATCTCGTTACAGATCATTACTCGTGCTGAACCCAAGGACACAGTTAGTCTGGCATACCATTGCCTGTGCCGCTGCCTTCTGTAGAGTTTTTATCTGAAAACAACAAGAAGTTGTTAGATAGTTTCATCCAAAAAAAGTACCAAAAATAGAACAAAAGATCAGAAAAAACAAAACAAAGCATCAATTTAAAGTGTAATGATAGGAAAAAAAAAATTCATGTAAAATAAAAACTGCTGTGGACCCACCTTTGTCTGAATCTGGTATGGATGCTGGTTCTGAAGTGGCATTTTTAACTGGGAATCACAGAGAGAGGGCACATATTGACACTGACAAACACACTTGTGCCATTTCATCAAACAAGGTCAAAAGTACATGGACATCCAAAGATGTTGTTGCTGAACAGCTAATTTGAAGACCAAATACTATTTTTAACTCATAAAAAAGCCAATATCCAGCATGGATAGAGGTACTCAGATTTTTCCTTAAATATCATCAACACAATCATCTGACTATTAATCTGTTGTGAGGCCTGCTTTCAGTTTTAGTAACAAAATGTTAGTAAAATTTCTCTCTGTGCAGAAACCACGCCCTGTGACATTATTAAATGTGTTCAAAAATTGTTTTCTTGTTGTCGCTGCTCAAGGCAGACCTAGTTCTGACTTCTTTACGGTTTACCAGCTAGAGTTCAGGCATCGTTCCAAGAGTCACGAGATAAATCTGAGGGATTGTGAGGCGATGGTTGGAGAGGAAAGAAGAGAAATCAAGTGCAAGACAATTTCCTGAAGCTGCCTAAAGTGACGTGACACTTTTACCTGGAGGTTTCTTTCTTCTGGAGATGACTTTAAGTTTATATTGAACAGGTAATATTTTTATTTTCAGTGTAGTTCCAGAAGCTCACTTGCAAAATTAACATAAACGAAGTCAGACGTCAGTCCAGAGATGCTTTCTTTCTCATTAATTTCAGCACGTTTTTCTTATTGTGTGTCAACGCCTGCACAAATAACTGAAATACACCCTAAAACTCTTCAAATATGTATTAGGTTGATTCATAGAGATGAAATAGATTTAGCAAGATTTACAAAACAGAGTTGAAACCACAAACAGCAGAAGATAGTAAGGGAAATTTAAAAAAAAGAAAAAAAAGAATACAGGCCAAACAATTAAACAACCCGACACTGACGTATGTGTTTGGACTCCTGCATCCCTCCTGCCTCTTTCACAACCATTGAATGATCACGTTATACTTTGGATAAATGCTGTGGATTATGAAATGACTCACAAAATTTGGGTGGGGAACGCCTAAATATATGAAATTTCATCAGGATCCCAGGCTGCATGGGTCAGAAGAAAAAAAACAGATTAATCTCAGGGAATATAATACTGCAGCTTTTGTGGGAAATATTAATCTAAAATATCTGATCTAATATATAAGTTTAAGTTTTAAAAAGCAGAAAATGGCAGTACTGGTACTGATTGAGTTACAGCCAAAAATGTGTGTTAAATGGAGTTTCCCATTTGGGCATTAGTTCTTGGCCCTCTACAACTGTGTATCGAATATGAGATGAATCTGGTCAGCTGTGAGGGAAATATGGTAAATATAGGGAATTTTTTTCAAAATTTCTGGATTTTTCTTTCTTTCTTTCTTTCTTTCTTTCTTTCTTTCTTTCTTTCTTTCTTTCTTTCTTTCTTTCTTTTTAGCTTGCCCCAATCATGTCAAAATTTTAATCAGGTGATCTAGGGGTCACTGGCCATCTTTCATGCAATTTTGGTATGAATCAGACAGGTAAATTTGCTGTAATATTGTTAACAAACAAACCAATAAACATAAAAACAACAATACCTTCTTATCCCCCTCCGGGGATGGGGTTAAAAAAAAAAAAAAAAGTTGAACTGCTGCTGAGAGGAGGGTACTGTGGAAAACTACAAAACAGATGTAACAGAGTGGGTGGTGTGGGGGAGTTGTAAATATTGACAAGTATTATTATTTATTTTTATGTCTTGCAAACATTCTCAGCAGGGTTGAAGACAGGCAGGGATTTTCCCTCATTCAGCCACAGGCCTCTAAATGAGGTTGGCACCTGACATTTGGTGGTAAAGTCATGCTCACAGTTGGTGTTTATCCAAGAAGGTGCTGGAAGTGGGTTGAGGGTGATGGTTTCTGCAGAGTTATAGCTGAGCGGGGGGGGGGGATTAATATTGATTTTTTTTACTTTTACTTTTTGCAAGTTCGTATGAAACATGCTTAAATTTATAATCCGGCCCAGAGGCTCTGTTTCTGTAAGGAACTCACTTTGAAGACGACCATGTGGGGACAGGACAGGGCTTTCCCCAAGTTTGTGATCTGTAGCTGCATACTCTTCCTCACCTGGGTACATGGAGGAAGGCCAGAGTGACAGCAGATTAAAACTCATACCAAGTACGTTGCTGTGAACTACATGACCTTTGTTTTTCCTCTCTATCCCCTACTATCAGCTACTGCATCTAATAAATACAGGAATCCAAGTAAATTATCATTAGTTGATCCTTTATTTACTTTTGCTTCTATTGTTTCAGCAGAGGGAAGCGGTTCAAATATCAGGACCCATGCATTGTTTACGCACAACTACAGGTTATTACAGTTTTTTAAACAGCATATTACAGTTTTATTAGCCTCTTTGTCGAGTTTCTGATGTTGATCTCATGACCAAATGTTTCTTTTAATCTCACCGAGGCCTTTACTTGGTGATATCAAGAAGAATTCAAACTAACTAAACTGTCTGTCTCTCAAATCATTGAGACAACTGACGGGGGGAAAAAAAAAATCTGTCCATAAACTTTTGGTCACCCAGCGTGCCATTGTTTCTGGGCTGCATTTCGTTATTCATGCCTCACCTGAGGCTACTGTCTCAGTTGTGTTACTGCCCCACTCTTGGGCCCCTGTCACACTTGGTTCCTTTGGAGCGTCATCATCTTGGCAAAACACTGCAATCGGACAGAGCTGGTTACTTTGTGTCGGAGCACTGTTACGTGAATGAGATGAGCAGCGAAACTTAGAAGAGAGCATTTTCAGCATATATAGCAAAAGCGAAACACACCTGGGAGAGAAGGCTGTTATTTCTGTGGGATTTCATGCGCAACGGTTGAAAAGCAATGAAGTTGAGTCAGATCACACAGGAACTCAACACTTCCGTCTACATTATTTCAAATGATTGCAAAAATCCAAACTGTTGCAAAACAGAGGGCCATGAGATGCAACTGTTGAGCAATTAGTTCCCAACATAGGTTTATCAGTTTGTAAGAAAATGCTTTGAAACTGTCCTGCTCAGACTGCACTAATCAATGTCTGTAAAAAGGCAACTTTGGCTGATCTTATGTTAGACTATAAAGACATAATGGATCTCTACACATGGCATAGATCACATTTGATAGTCAACACAGCAATTTAAAGTGGCGAGTCTTTAAGCCCTACAACATCAATCTTCCTGCTCTGATAAATTTAATAATTTCAGGCTATGAACAATAAGAGCCTTTGATTTTTCAATTTCAACAGCTGCTCGTTCCTCACATTGAGCAAAGAAAATTAAAGCACACAAAAGGCAAAGCAGGGAGGAGACAGGAAAGTGGAGAGCGCTACTTTGTTTGAGCTCAGTAACTAAAGAACCGAATATTCCCAGTCCTACCTGTCCCGGTCAGAGCGGTCAGCAGTAGCAGCAGCAGCAGCAGCAGCAGAGGGACCTTCACCCTTGGGGCTCTCATGTTACCAAACCAAGAGCCAGACATAGTGCCATTGTGTGCCCACTTCCTCCTGTACTGTCACAGCATCGCACTTCCTGATCTGACTTAACGTGTTAAATGGAAGGAAAAGAAAAAAAACCCCACTCTCTCTCACATAGATACACACACCCTCTGACTCTCTCAGATAACTCACTCAGATGTGATGAAATCAGCTGTGTGCTTGTAGCTACACGCCTCATGGCATTCTTGTTGGTTAGGTATGCAGCCTTACAGAGGGAAGAGGGAAGCTGAACAAACTTTAAGGAAGGGAAAAACCAGCTGGTACCAGCTCGGTGAGATCCAGCTGGTTGAGGATAAGAAGGTGTCACTGGCCTGCTAGATAAAAATGATCCACGCCGAGGCTGCGAAACTGCTGCGTGTCTGCTTGCTGACGGGTTTCTCGACACAAGCTCGAGCCTGAGCCGCTCTTTGTGGTGAAATGCTGATCACGAACCTGAGGGTCATGCTGTTCTGATTATCAGTGAGCTGTTGTGGGATCTTGGCCTATTTTTAAAAAGAACACAGTTTCTCTTCTCATTGGATACTAGAAATGGAATGGGAATGTGTTTCAACATGATGGCAGGGGTTTGCGATTTCCATCAGCTGTGTCTGATAAGAACACCTCAGGGGTGACATGGAGGGGGAAAAAACCCTAAAAACTAAATGTTTTATCAAATTTCACAGCCAGCAGTCGAGCATCAATCCTCTGCAACCATCATGGTAGTACCAAGAAGGCTTCATCCTATGGGGAACAAGAAATTCTGCACTGCACCTCTTTCAGTGCTGCCCAACACATATCAGCATCTACACAGCCACCATCTAATAGAGTTCTGTTGTTTTCAGCACTCAGTTGCTGGTTAGATTTAGGAAATGGGTTGTGTTTTGGGTTAAAATAGGCCCTTTCAACAGCGTGAGCCACATCTTTGAGACTCTGTTTGGCCAAAAGCCTTGAGGGCTAACTTCTCTCATGAGTTTCAAGGCACCACTGTGGCTAAAAAATTTTTTTTTTAAATCAGTGTCTTCAATAAATAAGTCTTTATAACATCTTTAAAACAAACAAACAAACTGTCAGCTTCATCATCAGGCTGTTTGAATGAGCTACTTTCAGATGCTCCCTTGTCACTAGATGTCGCCGAGGCGGGTAGCTCCACATGTTTGATGTGGCAGAGTTTTACGCTTGGACGCCCTTCCTGACGCAACCCTAGCAGGGAACAGGAAGTAAAATGCTGTTATTTTTTAGTTGAAGAGTTTGTGCCTTTGATCTGCTGTGATCTGTAAATTATGATGTACATGTAGTGACATCAGAGTGACTCAATGTGGAAAAAGTTTCACACCCCTGATTTAAGCTGTTAATAGGAGCAATGTTAAAAGGCGGGCATTCATGTGTTTAACAGTTTCACACTTTCTAATAAACTCTAGTTTCTGTTTTGCTTTTGTTTTTTGTTTTTACAACTGTGTAAGCCAGACATATTTCTTATTAAACACTTATTATTATTATCCATAAATCTGTAGTAAATAATTTTTGAAAGTGTTCATTCTTGCATATATAAACAGCTCTATTACCTAAACCTTTAAATACACCCAGTTATTGTGAATAAAAATGGCAATAACATCTCTGGATGTTGGCTGCCTTTTGTTCTGTTCTCTGTCAGGATGATCCCACGCTGCTTCAGTAATGTTGAGGTCCGCGCTCTGGGAGGTCAATCCACGACTGATAACATTACACTGTATGTTTTTCTAAGCAGGTATGCTTTTAATGCATTTGCAGTGTGTTTGTGATCATTGTCATGCTGAAAAATGAAGCCATGGCCAATCAGATGTTTTGAGGTGGTATTGCATGGTGGATGCAAATCTGTTGTAATGTAAAATTCATTGCTAAGTGGTCTGTTATGTGTAGACTCCACATTAGCTCATCACCTGAGTTAAGTGCTGTTTTTTTGATTCAGTGTTAAAATGGTCAGGTACAAGGACGGTACTGAAAATGAGTGAAAAAGCAGCCAATGTCCAAAGAAAAACTTTGAAAGACCTTCAAAAAGCTGGAGAACTGTTGCTTAAGTCCACTTTTAAAAATTTCAAGTCAGAGTGCTTTGAAGCAAAATACAAGGAAATAAGGGGTGGCTCGAGAGCTTTGCACAACACTGTAAATGGTACAAAAACAAGAAAACATCTGACCTCAACTTGTTACACACATTTAAAACAAAGACTTTACTGAAAATATTTGCGTCATACCATCAGAGCCAGACTTTCTCTTATTAATTCTGCTCCACTATTTCTGAGAAATTTACATTTATTTTTTCAGTTATTATCTGTTACTTTCTGGATTAAGATTGAAAACTAAACCAGGGGTTGCATGCCATGTGTCAGTCTTTTGATGTCCATGAGTGGTTTGCAAGTCAACAACACTTTCACTTTTATATTTTAAATAACTTAGCAACATTATTTGAAATGTATCCATGTTTGTAGTATTGTCTTTTTCATACTCAGTGTTTACGTTTCTTTACTTATAAAAACATGATTAAGAAAAAAATACACTAGTTTCAATGGCCGTATACTAGATATAAAAGGCCTCTTTTGGGATTTTTGCCTAATTATTTATTGTTCCAGAATGAGACTATAATCGTCACTGATACTTACTTTTAAAATGTTTTTCCCCTCTCATTGAGCTTCTTCACTGAATACAGGAACCTCTCTGTTTTCTCCGCACCACATCCGGATATCAATTGATGACGGACCACTTCCACTTCCGGTCCTGCTGTCAACATTGCAGTAGACCATACACGTGTTTCCAGGGTGAAAAAAATGGTGAGTCTGTGGGGTTTCTGTGCGTGGAGCTTTTTTAAAGTGCCTCTAAACTATCGAAACTTTCTGTGTTTTTCAGCCGAAGGCTGCGAGAGGAAAACCTGCGGAGAAAGTGGTACATCCGTACAGCCGGAAGGCGGCTTATATGGCCCGAGAGGAGTGCAGGCTGAGGCGGAAAGAAAGGTCAGCCTGCTCCGCTTAGACAGCCGCAAGTCGTGGTACTCAGTTGCGGCCGCTCCGCATGAGCAGGAGGAGCCTTGCATTTGAGCATTATTTTGAAATCATACGACAGTTTTACAAATAAACTCCATTAAGTCAGTACAGGAGCTGCTGCATCATCTTTGCAGATATATCTGGGGTCAGGTGTTTTGGACAGTCTAGTTTCCTTTAGGCTGGTATTTGGGCCTGGGAACGTCTAACTTTAGAATGACTTTTTATAGAAGATCTGCCTACTTTTAAAAAAAGCTGTAAAGTCATTTTTTTTTATACCAGGGGGACAGCTTTCTGTAGCCTCTCTTGTGATATAAACAGTGTCTGGGTGGTGATTTATTGGAGCATTTAAGGGTGCACTTTTTTTTTTCTTTTTTGAACTTTTTTTTTTTCTCTTTCTGATGCTGCAGACAGAAGACGGAGAAAGCCGCACGTCTTAGCAACATCGGTGAGACTTCTTCTCTTTCCTGTTGGTGCAACAGTAAGTGCAACATTTTGGAGCTTATTAATATTTTATTTGGTTGTTTCTGGATCTCAAATCATAGGTGAGAAGCTGCTGTGGTTTCAGAGTCAGCTGGATCCAGCGAAGGCCACTTACACAAAGAAAGATGCCTGCGACATCATTGAAAGGTTCGGCTCTGGGCTTAAGTTCATTTTGATTTTGGCGTGCATCATAATACATTTGAAAATACAAAAAAAAAAAAAGTCCTGATTTTTGAGAGATTATGTACATGCGGCAAACTGGGAACCCATCAGGCAGCCTGTGATCCACCCAGGTCTTCCTCTGGGGAGAGTGGTTCATGTTTTCAGATCTTCCAGCAGAAAACGGGGCTGAGAGTTCTCCTTTCATCCTCTGATCACTGTTCACAGCCCTAGTTTTACTCTCTTACCGACTGTTTTACCTGTATGCAACCAGAACCCGCTCAGACGTGATTGGTCGGCTCTACAAACAGAAACCAGCAGTTTCACGGCCAAACATTTGGGCAACAGCATTAATTTTGGGCTTCATGCATGTTGCTGTTTGAGTTTTTATTTAGATTTTTTTTTTTTACATGTTTCTACGATACTGTGAACAGTCATAAATACATTTGATAATTTTCAGATTATTTTATTGTTGGATCAATAACATTTAAGCAGAGACTCTGTGTTTACAGAGCTGGCCCTTCTTCATGAGTTCTGCAGTTCTCTGTGGCATGCTGGATATCAGCCACTGGAAAAAAATCCTGATTGATGGAGATCCATTCCTGCCTGATCAGTGCCCCAAGCTGACCACAGTTTGTGGGCTTCTGCTTGTCCACCTGCTTTTTTTTTTTTTTTTTTTAAAGGATCGACCACACTAAAAATTTCTCCAAAGACCACCTTCTTCTGATCATCCTGGAACAATGTGGTGACAATCTGTGCATTTTCCAGCATGCTGAAGCATCATGCCATAAGCCACCAAGTAGCTCAGAGAGCATCAAATTAACATTCTGTATCCATGGCGAGGAAACACCCGATTGTCATCCAACTGAGAATCTGTGGACAAGCAGAAGCTGACCAGCACGGAGCACTGATGAGGCCGTCAATTAGGATTTGGCCCTGAAGTTGATACTCAGCTTGCCACAGAGAACTGCAGAACTCATGAAGAAAAAGGGTCAACACTTTTTTTTTTCTTCAAAAACTTGGATTTATTTCCCAATAAATGTCTTTGAAACTAATGAAATGCTTGTGAAATGTTCTTCACGTATTGTAGAAATGTAAAAAATAAATTAAAACTGAAACAGCAACGTGTATGAAGCACAAAAGTAATGCCCAAATGTTTGGTCATGACCTGTGTACACTCTTCATACACGTGATTATTAATAACAGGCATGGCATTAGTATGTTATGTAAACATGGCAGCACAGGGTACACTAAAGCCCAGTGGGCTGACGTGTTTTCTATCTTTCTTCAGATACCTCCACAGGTTTGATTCAGAAATTGAGCAAATTGAGCTCACGAATGGGATCAAAGGTCGGCAGGGTCGTCTCCATGGCGCCAGAGAAGCTGTAATAAAACAGACCATCGAGCGAGAGCGGGCGCAGTTCGACGGCGTTGGTTTCGGTGAGTTCTCATAAAAATGTTCACACATGTGCCGTACATACACACGTGTCTGGCTGTAAACACTCTTGGATCCTCTGCTGTGTTTTCAGAGATCCCAGACATCATCAATGCAAAACATCTGAGGACGTTCAGGTGAGTGGACAGGCTTTAACAGTGTGAATGTTAAATTATTGGATTTTGAAGGCTGGTTATGAGTTTTGTTGCCTTTTTATTTTGGCAGAGAGTGGACTGGAGACCTGAAGAAACTTCCAAATATTAAACTCCGGAAGGTCTCAAACAAAGGTTTGGACACAAAGAAGGAAGACAAGGATGATGGTGATGATAATGAGGAAGATGGAGATGATTTGGACAGTGAGCAAGCGGATGAGATGGTGCCGATTTCAGACTCCCAGTAAACCTCTTCATGTCTGACCTGCTTGAGTATTGAGACTGCCTTTCAGCAGTTTATTGACTGTATAAGAGGATGCTGCTGCTCCACAGCCGTCCACAAGATGGTGCTACAGCCTCAGATGGAAAAGTCAAATTATTTTTTTCAATCTGAACTCCTGCTAAATGTTTCTCAGTGACTTCACACCATCCTTTCAAAGGGGTTCTACATTCATAATTTATTGCACAAACAAATCATTTCATGTGACCTGGATGCTCCGTTTTACCCCACACTTAGAAAAAAGCTGTCGTGTGGGTTTAAGACACCAATAAAACTGTATTTTCTGTGAGGTGAGAAACCAAATCAAACCTGTATAAAAGCGGATGAGTGTAAATAACAGTCTTTTTGAGTAGATTGACTTTGTGTCGGTTCAAATCAAGACTAACACTCTAATAATCTATCGTAAAAAGATGACTGGATGGCAACCATGAAAGCTCTAGTTACATTGACATATAAATAAAGGTTGTCCAGATCAGGACTTCAGAAGCTGCAAACTGTCCAAAAAAAACCAAGAACAACTGGGTTACTGTAGATTTTCTATTTTAACAAAGAATCTGCCAATAACTTTCAGACTATTACGTTTTTAGATCTCAGACTGTGCTAAAGGTTCAGTTTAGAATCTGTTTCTCTTCTTATAAAATCTGACTTTTTGGTGTCTGAAGACCTGATTGTCCAAATAAATCCTCAGTATGCTTCAGTCATAGTGCTCATCAGACCAGCCCGATCAGTCAAGTGTTAAAACGCTCACGAGCTGATTCATTTTTTCCATTTCCGTTAAACACTTTTGAGGAGACAGTGTCTGCGTTACAGGTGGCAGTATGTTTGTGGGTTCAGAGATCTGCACGCTCTCCTTAGAGCTTGTAAAACACAAAGGAGTTCAGTTTAACAGCGACACTCGGGGTAAAGTCATTGGTTTTTATGTCTGTTATTTAAAAATTACAAATACAGAAGCAGCTGAACTGCTAAGTGGATAAATCTGTTGATGCCAGCGCAAACTGAGGGGTTCTGAGATGTGTTTCAGATATCAAGCGTATTAAAACTGACAGCATTTACTTCAGAATCAGCTGGCTGCACAGTGGCTGCAGTGACTGGGTCTGGACCCTTTCAAAGCAGCCCATTTACGCACATCTGCTATTCTTGCTGTTATAATATTGCTGATTGTACAATTCATGCTGCTGTGAGGCTTCTGCAAGGCCCAATCAGGGCCGTGTAGACTCTGTTCTGGGACCTCCCCGCAGTTAAAACAGATGAAGTCAAAGACAGCATGAAAGAGGGTGTTGGGTTGCAAAGCTGAAGCTGCTTAAATGGCACACCCTGTATGAGATTTACCAGGTGAATGTGTAAAAGGGCATCAGCTGAGCGATCAGCTGATTATGGGTGGATATTAAAATGACTGATTTCATGACTTGCCTGAGCTGGCACTATGCTCGATTTCTGCTTTAAGACGGGGTCAAAAGTTTATGTCGTGTGTGATTCATTTGAAGCATACTGAGACCTCTGAGCATCCACAGGGTGTTCACATCATTATCTCACATCAGTGCAGGTTGAGAAAGTGCATACAGGGATAAAATGGTGTCGGTAACCACATAACATGGTCTTCACAAGCTTTCTTTGCTGATGGCTTTATTTTCTGTCCTGTGTCTCTTTGCCACTCTTTTTTTGTATTGTTAAGTCCTTCTGACTTCAGTTTTTATGGATCACTGAAAGACTGGATCAGTTCTTTACGCATTGCATCTCAAGATCAGCACATGCTAGAGTTGAGAACAGCGTTAAAACACTGCAGGAGTCTAAATCTCACTGCGCTCACACCAGTAAGATGAGCAGAGTGGGATTCGGGACTCTTCTCAGAGTAGGAGGAGAATCAGTCAGACGGGGTTTTGTACCGGTGCTACTGCAGCTTCCACCGACACGTCGGAGTCCATCGGTGCCTCTGGAGTTGGAGCCGGCACGGTGGCCTGGCTAACCGGGACCGCCACGGTTTCGTGCTTCCCGTTGGTGAGGGGACTGGGCCTGGTCTGTGGGTTGTGCAGGTCCTTCTCAGGACAGTTCTGCACAGTGATGATGCGGTTGAAGGCCTTGAGGCGGCGCCACAGCTGCAGGTACACTTTACACTGGATGTACATGAAGATGAGGCCACCCGTGAAGCCTATGGCAACGACAATTAGCTTGGTCCAGAAGGGCCACTCCAGCACACCTGAAAGGACACACACCCGAGACGGCAGCTGTTAGTCACTGACAGCACATGTGAGGGGTCATGATGATGGTGTGTGCAGAGCTGCGCTTACCCTGCGGCGTATAGTACTTCAGAAGAGAAACTCGCCATAATTCTTCTGCAATCAAGAGTGAGTTCTCTTTATAGTCTCTGAAGAAAACTATTCTATTGTGCTAATACTGAAGAAATACTATAGATAAATAATGCTTATGATTTTATATATATATATATATATATTCTTTTTTTACACACTGTATTTTCTGAATCTACTCTTACGTCCTACATTGTAAACACAACACAACACACACCACCACTGAACACAACCATGAATGTAGAAGAGTACTGAGGGGTGTCAACAGTGATGTGAAGGGTAACGTCTGGATCAGAGGAGATCAGGATGTGATTTTGCATGCTTTTTGCTGTTAATTAACAATCGCATCATCTTCACATTCCTGAAACTGCTGTTAAACCTCTCCACCTTCAGTGACTGGTTTCAGTTATTAACAATGTAACATGCAAATTATTTTTGCAGAAATTTCCAAGTGGTTATATCACTCTGGAGTTGTTTTTTTTTTTTTTTTTGAGATCATACCCAGAGGCTGCATTTAGAAAATTTGTCTCTTTTAAGTTTAACACCTGAAACTTGATGTGGTTGCCAGCAGTTGGTGTTTGAGTTTCATTTTCCAGTACATATGGCAGCAATTGCTCTTGGAATTTCCAAATATGTGTCACCATTTTCCAAACAAACCCCCTGCAAATGCATTGCAGGGTTTACAAAGTTTCTCCTGCAAAGCGTGTCAGTGTCGAAAGAAGAGTCACAGGCATTAACAGTTTAATCATAATTAATGTACCTTTTGGTATATATAACAGGAAAACCCAGAGATTTCTGTTCACTGAGGTAACACAGCCTTACTGCTTTTACTGTTTATGCAACATAGGCTCATTCTAATAAAACAGTAAAACAGCAACATGAAAATGAGAAATTAACCTAAAACTTATTTTGTTTATGTTAACACACACTTACTGGCCACTTTATTAAGTACAGTGTGCTAGAACCGGGTTGAACCCTCAGCCTTCAGAGCTTCTCCTGTCACAGATGCTGGAAAGATTCCTCAAAGATTTTGGTCCATATTAACAAGACAGCATCACACAGTTCTGTTGGAGGCCATTTGAACTCATTTTCATGTTCAAGAAGCCAGTTTGAGATGATTTGACCTTTGTGACATAGGAAAATATCCTGCTGGAAGCAGCCATAAGAAGATGGATACATTGTGGTCATAAAGGCATCAACATGGTCAGCTGGTAAGGGGCCCAATGTGTGCCAAGAAAATATTCCCCACACCATTTCACACCACCGGCTGTACAAACTGTTGTTACAAGGCAGGATGGATCCATGCTTTCATGTTGTTATATCTGTATTAATGAGAAGCTGAACAGGTATACCTAACAAAGTGGCCCATGAATATGATGAGTGATGTAGTTCCTAGGTTAAGAAATGTAACACTACAAATATGGCTAAATACACTCAATTCAGTAAAACTGATGACATGCTGGTCCCAACCTTGTTATGCACAATATATCTACAGGCATCTTCTTGAGGTCAGACTTTTCAAAGATGAACATGGTGTAAACTGAGTGTCTGAATGTATCAGAATATTAAACTGTAAGTGCAGATTCATTCTAATATGTGTTCAACTCTTCAAGAGTACTGAGGATGTCTAAAAGACAAGTTTGCCTTTCACACTAGAGCAGGACATCTAATGTGCAGAGACCCTCAGGGACAACTATCACAGTACAACACAAAACATTTCACTAGATTTAGTGACCTAATATACCAAAACAAGTGAAAACTGTTTCAAACTCATACAACCAGAGTCAGGCAGATGTACATACCTACAGGTTACAGTTACCCCGTCAGGTACTGTTGGGTCATGCTGTGAGTGGGTTACACACTGTTTTCTACCATATATTGTATCAGCAGAGTTGAAGCACATTTATTTGGATAATTTGCATTTTGTTTGCATTCCTTAAACCCTGTATAACCTCATTCCACCCACATCAATACCTACCATAAGTAACTGACTACCAAATGTTCAGAAAAGCTTACAGCATCAGAACAGTAGCTGATAGAATCTTGCTTAAAAATGTAACCGTATGTCAGGGATGATCATCAACAGACGTACAATTATTTGTTTGGTATGAAATTGTATCCAACATGAAGGAAACACCACAGGGACCGTGTTGCTGCTAAAAAATTAAAGCTTTCTAGTTTCATGCTGCCTGTCTCTGGCGTGAGCGGCGGGGAGGCGAAGGGAAAATACTGACCATTCTTTCCGAGTCGGATCTCTTCAGCAGTTCTCTTAACCAGAATGTAGACTGACCACAACATACACACTATTGCTATCAGGTGAAACAACACTGAACAGAAGATCTTCCTCCTCTCGCTCTTCGACATGTGTAGCTTCTCCCACTGGAAGAAAGAGGGGCGGGCCACAGGGGGGACAGAGAAACGTGCTCAGAATTGCACCCTGTGTCTCAGTGCTATACTGATTTTCAGGAAGATCTAAGCGTGTGCATACCTTGCTTAAAGGCTTGAGCTTTGTCTCCATGATGAAGTCAAATTTGCAGAGCTCACAGCAGCGAGTGTCGGAGGATTTGATCCACTGGTTGAGACAGCCCTGATGAACGAAACTTAGGCTTCCCGTGCAGCGACAGGGCATTATCAACGGGAACTCGTCATCCCCCTCACAGTGGCAGATCCTACACACAAACATCAGGAGCAAAAATGACCTGCAGTCTCTGTTCTGTTTTTTTTGTTTTTTGTTTTTGCAGCTCTAACTTCATTTGGCTCATAAAGATAAACTTGATGTCTGTATGTGGTCAGTGTTCACACTCGTGTAACTAACCTGCAGACCTCCAGCTCAGAGTCATCAGAGCAGGGATGTGGTGTGTTCCCATTCACACCACAGTGTTTCTGAAATGTGGGCACTGACATATCCCCACCACCTGACCCCTTCTCCTGGTATCTCTTGGTGATGAGCTCCTCGCCATCCTCTGCCAATGAGGAGCTGCCTCTTGGGCTCTGTGACTTGTAGCTCTTCTTTTCCTTGTCTCTGCTTTGTGATGGATCCTTCTGCAAAGCATGGCTGTCTCTTTTCATCAAGCCCCTGTGGTTGTGGCGCTTCTTAAGACCGCCACTATCCTCTTTGAGAGGCTGGTTCTCCTTCCCTTCATCTGACCCCACAGATTGCAGCTCCATGACCTCGGTTTTGTCTTGTCCTCCTTTATGCTCATTTATCATCTCCCTTTCTCGGCTGCTCCCACTGCGACGGCGTGCTCTTCTGGCTTTCTCTTTGCTCCAGCTGCGGGCCTCGCGGCATGCCTCATCCTCAGAGGACGAGTCTGACGGCAGGGCACCTGTGCACCGGAAGCGAGGTGGGAGATCCCTTCGGTTCCTGAAGGAGCGTTCCCTCTTCTCGCCCAGCTCACTACGGTCAGAGCTGAGGCTCCGGTCACTGTGGTTGTGTTTGCCATTGGTTTCGACGCAGTCGATGGCTGTGCAGCTGCTTCTCTTGCGGCGGTGACGTCTCTTCACCTGCTTTTTCTGGGCCTGAGCCGACGAGCCCAGAGTGGTGCCGGTGACTGTCATTGCAGATGAGTTGTGTGTATGCTTTTTGTGTTTGCTTGACTCAGAAGCATCCTCCTCTAAGCGGGTCAGCTGTCCAGAACTACACACATGCATGCACAGATGGAGATGAAATAAGGTGAAACAAGATGGGAAAACATGACTGTGACAAAACTAAACCAATGGGCTGAAACATAGCTGCATGAATTTAAAGGGTCACCATACAAAAGTAAAGTCTTTAACTTTATAATAATATTATGCACTCATGCAGGCTGCCTTAAGATATAAATTTCATACATTTCTCATTAAGCTACAAAAGAATGGAGGTAATAGGTCTATCCATGTTAGCCATAGAAATGAAGAGTAACCTGTACACCCAGTATGCCTGTTCCTCTGAGCAATGTGGAGGACTGTATCAGTGATATGGTCTCTAGATAAAAATGCAACTGATGAATTATCAGGTCTTAAAATTAGATAAATACAGTCTGAGATGAACAACACAACATATTACACTGTGTCATTATTTTATTTTAATTTTTATTACCAGATTCAGTAGCTTGTAGAACAACCTTTAGCAGCAATAACTTGAGGTAATTGTTTTCTGTATGACTTTATCAGTCTCTCTCTCACATCACTGTGGAGGAATTTTGGCCCAGTCTTCTTTGCAATGTTGCTTCAGTTCATTCAGGTTTGTGGGTGTTTGTTTATGCACAGGTTTCTGAAGGTCCCACCACAACATTTCAGTCAGGTTGAGGTCTGGACTTCGATTCTTTCCTTTTTCATACATTCTCTTGTAGATTTGCTACTCTAAGTACCTGGAAGACTTGGTCTCATCTGTCCAAAGGACATTGTTCTAGAAGTCTTGTGTTTATTTCGATGCAACTTTATAAACCTAAGCTGTGCTGCCATGTTCCTTTTTTAGAGAGAAGAGGCTTTCCCCTAGCAGCCCTTCCACATAAGCCATACTGCTTCAGTCTTTTTCTAATTGTACTTTCATGAAGTTTAACATTTAGCATGCTAATTGAGGCCTGTAGAGTCTGAAATGTAGTTCTCAGTTTTGTTTTTCACTTTCTCTAACCATTGCATTGACCTTGGAGTGAATTTGCTGTGATGTCAACTCCTCAGAAGATTGTGGCTTTGTGTTAACACACACCTAAATGCACCAGAGCAGCAAACTCCCAAAACCTCTACTTTCACTGTGCCCACACTTGCTGATGATCAATTAATCAGGTGAATTTAATTAGTGGCACATAGCTACTACTTACCCTCTGAATTCCTATGGCAACAGTAAGGCTATACTTAGATTTTTTTTATTTATTTATTTTTTTTACAGGACTACACCTATAGGTGCGTGAATCCAGTCCACTCACATCTGGTATACTTACTGAAAAAGCTAATTTTCCAAACCTCAATAAAAGCTGAACTTCCTGCACTAGTATACTACTACATCATTTGGGTTCATTTCCAAATGACAGAATTAGGTCTGGTTCCATATGACATCTTTCTGCCATTCTTCTTTCTTGCTCTTAGCGGTTGCTGACGCTGTTTTGTTTGAAGATGACTGTAGTCAGAAACTTCACATACAAAACAGGAAATGGATAACACGAAACAGAATGGAAACTGAGAGTTATGATCAGGCTAAATAAAAACAGGCAATCAGTGAATATGGAATGAACTGAGGACAGCAAATTTAGGCCCAGGTGCACGTGCACACACACACACACACACACACACAGCCTTATTTTGGCTATGAAGCCAAAGGACTGAGCCTGTCAGTGTGGAAACCACACCACCAGTGGGTATAATAAGCTGAAGGATCCCATTTCTGCAATCAGTCATCTTCCTCCCATTGATTGCACTGTGGGAGCACCACAGCACACATTTTAAGTTTGTTATGCCTTGGGGGTGCAGCAAACCATACTAATTCAGTCTCCCACTCAGTGGAGAAGTGTGCATATTAATATCGCTTAGAGAAGTCTGGCTGCTCTTGGCTTTAAGAAAGATGTTTGCACATAGGCAGGGAACAGCATCTCTCTTCCCAGGTAACTGTAACTGTTGGTAATACTTAACGAGACAGCGGTCTTACCTGCATATGTCCTGAGCAGAGGGTGTTATTGATGGCCTTGAGGCTGTCGTAAGTCCAGCAGTCGAGTTGCTAGCCTGCAACAACCAACATCCTCCATCAGGTACCACTAAATACTTCCTGGTGCTCAAATGTGGGTGCAGTGGTAATGAACTCTGGTTTAATTTATTTTTGTAGAAGGTGCTCCTTTAAGCACCTAAGACCTAGGGTATCAAAGGTACCCCTTAATGTACTCTCACTTCTCAAGTAGTTGACCCCATACTGTACCCCTTAGGTGCTGGGCATTTAAGGGTTACCTAATGCACAAAATATAGACAATATATAAAAAATACTATGATCACTAATCACTCATTTTCTGGAGGGTAACTTAGCTCCTAGTGGCAAGTTGTAAAATTTGAGCACAGCTCTTTAATATTCGCTCATACACACTGCAGTAATGTTTGTTAATAAGTGAAAGTTCAGCATTCCCTGATAAAACCCAGGAATAAGAATGATTTCCTAGAACTGTAGTCCATATGTACCTTGAATTTAGGGAAATACTATAAAATGCCATATAATATGGTTGTGAAGTCATTATTCTCTTGTTTCAGCATTTTTTTTCTGCTCAACTTGCATTCAGTAATCTGTAGGTAAGAGTAGGTATTTGACCTGCACCGCATTTATGCACCCATATTATGTTGTAAATCACAGACGGTGCCATTTGGGGGCAACAGAACTCCAAAATAAGCTAGCAAACCCACATCCTAGACTGATTACAATTTTTAAAGCTATGCATATTTTCATGTTTAACAACAGCACAGTAACTTTAAGATTTATTTTGAGACAGATTTCTGGTGATGTGGAAAAAACTTAACTTCTGTATTCTGAAATCTACTTTTAAGTCTGGCTGGGTCTCAACTAATCCCTCAGAATATGCTGAACAGATTCTTCAGCTGCTTATACTGATGGGACTACATTTGTTAAAAACAGCTGCCCACTACTGCTAAAAACCAGGGTGAGGGTGGTGAGACTTCTAGTTTATTTAAAGGTTGTGCAAAAAATGACTCATAGATGTAAAAAGAAAATTAAGAGACCTGAAGAACTTGAAATGAAAATTCATGTTTATATGAAAAATCTGAATTAGTGGTGTTTAAATTATAATTTAGTACCCTGTATGAGACACTCAACAGTGTGCACTTGATGTTTTAGAAACACTTTGTCTAAGTGTGATACACAGACTAACCACATTCTCACACATCAGATTGTGCTCAGATAAACAATGTTACTGTACACTATGAACTGTGACCTTGAGTTTAAGGCTTTCAGTACCTTTGAGATGTTGCTGGATCGACTCCCTGAGCGCCCAGGTGCCTTCCTCCCCTGTAGGGAGAAGGAGAGACAGAAAATCATTAGAGCCCAATAAACACAGAGAAGGATGTGATGCTTTAATAGCACACAGCAGCTGTTGAGCCTGAGGCTTTTAAACTGATGATTTCTCTTGGCACACAACACCAGATAGAACCATAAAATCATATTGAAACAATATTTTACAGCCCTCGTGTGCAACTTCAGCTAAAGACTGAGTCATCTGAGTATGTTTTAGTGCAAGCTGCTGCAGAGTTGCTGCTGGGTTTTTTTATGTGTGAAAATGATAGATGTGGCAGCATGGTGGCATGGTGGTTAGCACTGCTGCTAGAATGACATCTAGAAGTTCTGGGTTTGATTCCACCTTGGCCTGGACCTCTCGCTGTGTGGAGTTTGCATGTTCTCCCTGTGTCTGCGTGGGTTTCCTCCCGCAGTCCAAAGACCTACAGTTACTGGTGTTTGGTTAATTGGTTACTCCAAATTACCCATCAGTGTGTATGTGAGTACGAATGGTTGTCTGTCTTTCAGGCTGGCGACCTGTACAGGGTGTACCCTGCCTCTCACCCTATGTCAGCTGGGATAGGCTCCAGCCCCGTGACCCGAAAAGGATAAGCGGAAGAGAATGGATGGAAAATTATAGATAACTCCATAAAAATACTTGAATATGCCCAATTTTACAAACCTGAACATAGAGCAGAGAAAAGCAGCAAATGTTTTTATTTATTTATTTTAGGAAACTGAGGCCACATAATAATTTTAGATTTAGTTTCTAAATCACCTGGTTGTTCCAGCTTCAAACCGCTATCATTATAATTTAATCCAAATCTTGATGCATCAGATATGTTAACTTTCGAACTAAAGTTTAGTCCCCCACCCCACCCCACACACACACAAAAGTCAGTGAGGTGAGAAATGTAGTGGCACTGCATATGTTTCGTGTTTAGTTAATGACAGAAGTCAGACAAACTAATGGTTTGCAATAAAAAGAAAACTGTCATAATCAAACTAAGCGGTTTTTAACACCAGCTGGTATTCACTGATGAGTGGTCCTACTGTGTTTAAAATCCAGCATCAAGAGTCGTGCACAGCCTCATGTCCTTGCTACTTCATTGTGACCTGAGCTAAAGCCAGGCAATCCTATTAACTGGCTGTCCTGCTAAGAGCACAAGATGCTGCTCTGCAATGTGTCTCTATTTAAAGGCAACTTAAGGCACTTTTTCTAGAACTGCCCTGAGCGCTGAATTTACCCATTAGACCTTGAACTCAACCAGCAGACATCTGTAGCTTTCCACAGGTTTTAGTTACCAGTAGACGGTGGTGTGTGGACATTACCAGTTGTAAACGCTGGTAAACCACAACGAAAGAAAATATCTTCTCTGGTATTTGATGCCAAATTAATTTCAACACACTTTAAATATTACTGTACATAAACCATCATATAACAGAAACCGAGCTTATCATTGTTTCTTTGCCCACATAAATTCATGACTTCTTGATTTAAACCCTGATTGGCCGAGCATATTGTTGCTGCAGACATCTGGGTCCAAATAGTTTATGAAAAAGAAGACAAAATAACTCAGTTCAAATCAGCTCGGCTGGCTGTGTGTTGGGAAAGCTACAGATCACTGTATCGGTAATGCAGATGAAGTGGAGCAGTCGCAGCAAACAATTTATTTTTCCTGTTCATGCACATATTTCTGGTTGGCTTTCATCCTCAGCCACATGGATGTTTGCACTGACAGCCGGGTGCATTATGGGATTAAATCTGGCCTAGTTGTGGATATATGATGGATATTGTATTAAGTAATAGTTAAAATTAGTCCCTACCACACACATTCACACACATACAGAGAGCATGTCATGAGCTCAAGCTGGATAACCTACCAACTGTCTGGTACTGTAGTGGGTGGGCAATGGAGAATGAAATGAAGCATCAGACAGAGTAAAAGTAAAAGAGAAATCACTGTCATCATTTAAAATGGACACCATGGATTAAGCTGGCAGCATTTTTCGTTCTGGGAACAGATCGAATTAACAAAATGTAAAATAAAAGATGCAAATCCATCAGTCATTACTTTCATGACTGCAAATTTCCCCAAAAACCAGCACCCATCTTATCTGACTCCATCATATTCATTTTCCCTGAAGGAATGGAGGTGTTAATCACATTCCAATAATATACTTTTATTCCTCAACAGTCTCTGCCCAGGGTTTGCATGAGCTAATGCTGCTAATTATTAAAGTGTCTTTGCATTTAAACTGTGGCAACAAGATTTGAAGTTCAGGACTGCATTCTGAGGGAATCTAAAACCATTGTGCTTCTGCACGCGTGCAGACTAATTTGCTGGATCTTCCCAGTCTTTGGCACTGCTGTGAAAAAAGTTCACAGATATTAGTTTTTAGGAAATTTCAAATTCATAAAAGCCCATATTGTTTGTTCCACTGATGGGATTTTCAATAATAATATTGATTAAAATATTCCACAACTCTGATGGCCTTGATTCATATATAAATATAGCAGTTGAACGTACATGTATGTTAAGGTAGTACATGATAAATCCTACCAACCATGTCTGTATTTACATGTATACAGTATTATAGAATAACACCTGACAGTATGAATGTGGACACTATAATGGGATGAAATTTGTGAAGATTTATGTATCTTACAGGATGTTTGTGGAGTTCAAAGTTGGAATTTTGAATGTAGGTGGTTTTTCTATTTTTTTTATTTTTTAATACTTGACATATAAGAGAAAAAGCAGAGCTTGCGTGCATCAGCCCACACACCGCCACAGTTGTGGGTACACTCTGTGCAGATCATTGAAATAAATAAGACACCGACAGGCAGTGAACTGCATCATCTAAGCTGATCAAGGGATTTTCTGATAGCCACTTTTAAATCAGTGCAGTCCTGCTTGGAGTCAAACACTCCTCTGGCTGTTAGAGATCAACACGCGAACTGGGTCCCGTTCACATGTTTGTGACCAATTATGATTACTCACAGCTTCCACATATATCTATCCAGTGTTTCACATCAACAAAAAATATGGGTATTTCTGAGAATATACAACTGTTTATGCCTGTTAGTCATCTAATTCCTTTCTGTCGGGCTACGTGTTTGTGGTCCAGGAAACCTCTAAGGCGTCAAAAAACCTTGGTGTGGGTGATCAAAGACCACAGCTTTGACAGGATTAAAGAAGTCTTCTTTTTTTTTTTGCTCTTTCCATTAAAATGAAAAGCTTAGCCCCCGAACACAACCAACATCAGCTACACAAACAGTGGGCTAAAGCAGACTTTGCCACCAAAATAAATAGATGGGAAGAATGCTACGAATTTCCTCTCTGCATTCTGTTGCTCCAAATGGCGTTTAACATGGCTTAAAAAAAGACTCCTGCTTCCAGTCTTTGTGCTAAGCTAGGCTAAACACTCCTTCAGTCTTCCAGCCCATTTCTTGTGGGAGGAACTAGCAACTACTTATCAATCGCTACTCAGTCTTGCCACCTTCTATGGTCGGCAAAGCCAACAATATTTCCAGCAGGCTTCCTTTTGATGGAGAGTACATACAAATGAAGAAGCTGCACTTGTCTCAGGTAAGGAAAGAAGCCAAAAACGAGGGAGGCAGCTCATGTTGGTCCGACAGCTAATAATAAATACTACACACACCCAGTAAGATACATTCGCTGGTATTTTATAAAGCATATGTGCACAATATGTTTTACACAAAGCAATGGCGGTGTTAATACTGCACAACAGCAATCTAGTGATAAAGTCACACTTTGTGTATTCATTGGCATTTTCTAAGTTGCTCATTGTGTGAATATGTAAAATAGCTTGTTGCCTTACTAAACCAGAGGACTTCACATCAATATGAAACACATGTATATTACAACAAAGATTCATTCAGAGAAGAGCAAGGCGAAACTTTAGCTGGTGCAGGTGGCATTTAGCAGGTGAGCATAACATACCTGAGACATACCATAATAATGACCATGTTCATAGCATCTGTACAGTGGCAGCATTGTACTGTACTGACTCTTCAGTTCTTTGGCTGGCACATAAGGATAAGGATAATTATACTATACACACATAAAATCTATTTATTTTATAAAATTCTTAATATCAGGTTAGACACATAAAAAAAATTTTTGGTCAGGAATTTTTAGAGAAAATAAAGCTCTTACATTTCTACACTGACTCCTTCTAAGTCCACCTGAGATGCAACAAAGCCCTTGCAGCTAGAAACCACTGTACTGCAAACCAGGGCAAGAAGAAACTGGCCATCAAAAGACCACAGCGAAACACATCATTCATCCAGTAGTACGTACACTATATCTGAGAGTTCTCCAGTAATAAAGTAATGTTTCAGAGGTAGTGTCCTGCTGTCACTTACCTGAGCCTCAACTTCTATGTTGTTACTCTGGCTCTGATGCACAGCAGAGATTCTGGTGAGTCTGTGTGTGGACATGTGCATGTTTCTGCAGAGGGGATTAAGTGATGTAGCGTGGACAGAAGGATGTATTTTGGTTCTGTACTCTGGCATCCGATCAAACACACCTACAGCCACATTTAGACAACCAACTATGATGCTGCAGCTGCACACTTTATATTTGGAAGTGATGCATTTTTACAGAATCTCTGCTTTAAACAACTTTGAAGAAAATTCAGGTGAGGACAACAGATATAAATCCATTAGAATGAATATCTAAAAACCCTGAATCACAGATCAAACTAACCAACCACTGCTGGAAGCAAATTCTAGCTATGATATCAATCAGAAATAGATCGTCTTAAGATGCATTTTATTATGGGAGAATGAAAATAGATTTTAGGGCTTTATAAGCACAAGCCATAGTTTGCAGTGCTTCATTTATCAGCCTAACAATGATCCCAAACACACTGCCAATGCAGCAAAAGCATACCTGGATAGAAAAAAACACACACAATGGAACACTATCAGTCATGGATTGGCCTCCCCAGAGCCTGGACCTCAACATTATTGAAGCAGTGTGGGATCATCTTAATGGAGAACAGAACAAAAGGCAGCCAACATCCAAAGAAGAGCTTTGAATGTCCTGGAGAAGCCTGGAGAACTATTCCTGAAGACTACTTAAAGAAAGCTGCCCGAGAGAGTTCAGACTGTGTTGAAGAATAAACTTGGACAGACTTGAGCTTCAAGACTTTCAAGCTCATTTGAATTATAAAAACTCTGCTTTTGCCTTATATACTGTATTTCCATGGATGTTTACACATACAATAAGTGGTTGCACTTATTTCCCATTTTCCTAGCAAAATATGAATGAGGGGTGGCTCAAGACTTTTGCACAGTACTGTAAACCCATCAATTTTGGCAAGATCTCCAACACCACTGGCTGAAATGCAACCCCAAGCCATGACAGAGGCTCCACCATGTTTTACAGATGGCTGTAGACACTCACTGTTGTTCCTCTCACCTGATCTCCTCTGTACGTGTTTATGATGATTTGAACGAAAAATTTCAAATTTGGATTCATCACTCTATCAGACCTGTTGCCACTAATTTTGAGTGCAGTTCTTGTGTAATGTGTCATACCTCAGCCTTTTTTCCCTGTTTCCCTTCATTAAGAATGGCTTCCCGACAGCCACCCTTCCACTGACACCATTTCTGATGAGGATTCAGTGAACAGCAAATGGATCAACTGAAGGGACAGATGCATCTCTCAGGTCCTGTGTGAGAACTTTGCTGGATTTATTTCCTATTCACAAGGACATGACTTTCAGATATTGTAGAGTTTTTGCTGTAGATTTTTTTTCTGTCACTTTTTCTTTTGCCCTCCGCTTGTCTAGTTTAATCAAATTTTAAAGGACACACTGCACAGCATGCAGAAATTTGAGATAAGTTTTCATCTTTGAGAATCACCTTGTTGGTGCAAAAATACAGTTTTATGCCTGTCAAACTGTGTTTTCTTTGGCATTTTTCAGAGATTCAACTAAAGAAATGAGAACAAATGATGGAGCTTTGTGAGAGGCTGCTAGTAATAAAGTGCCAAAAAAAATCCAATTAAAAATTGTCTATTATGTATAGACACAACAGATTCATCGCTTCAGAACTAGAACTATTGTTCAAGACCACTTTAAAAATGACAAGAAATTCAGGCTGCTTGGAAACAAAATATAAAGAAATAAGGGTTAGCTCAAGACTTTTGCACAGTACTATAAACGTTGGATATTTACTTTCTGGGTGAAAGCTATTTTAAGGGGCCATACCAGTGTACTTGCAAGGTAGCTCTTGATCTTTAAGTCATCTTAACCCAACATCTTTGTATCTTAAATTTCTTGCTGTACTTTTTTATTTTTAAATAACCTGATTTCCTTTCCCCTTTGTATAGCAAGAAAAACAGAAGTGTAAAATCTGCTTGATTTGAGTGTCTAAGAATAGAAGATGCTGTTTGCTGTACAAGTTCTGAAGCCCAGTCATTCAGATTTGGGATAACAAATAATTAAAACTGACCTGTCCTGAGTGGACATGATGCTTGGTTGATAGCATCTGCTGTTTATTACATAATAAAATAGTTTAGTGAAGTAAATGGGTAAAGAGTACAGAAAGCAGGTTACATTATTAAAAAAGATCATGACAGCCCCAGCATAACAGGCATCGTTGTTATCTCAGGCTCACATTGCATTACTGTACCACCACCACCAATATTTATTTATTTATTTATGCACACAGGTTAGAGAAATACAGCACTATGCATCTGACTTCATGTGAAACTCTATGGCATCCCTGTAACCAGGTGTTTAGCAGTTTTTGTTTAAGTACCAGAGCACACCTATGAAATGAGGTCAAGTTTAGGCTCCTTTCTAAGATTATGTAACCACTATGGTGACCTAAGTTAGAATCAACAAATGAGGAAATGCAGCTACTAGGGAACTTTTGAGGTGGAATGTTTTCTCACATGAGTTGATGTCATATAAAGTTGGACACACCTTAAATAGCGAGATGACAAATTTGTTTAGCGGGCTCTCCTGCATGAAAAATGCTTCAGCAATGGTTGGAGCGAACATGTATATGAACTACGCTCCAGCAGCTCTGCACCTTTGCCTGTGACATGATGTGACACTGTGTGATGTTTTATATGATATGAACTGATGAACTTTAATCCTTCAGTGATGTGATAGATATGATGTCAGGCCTTACTGAAGATGCAGCTGAAAGCACCAAACCCCAAGTTAGGGATCAGTGATAAACGGCTGCTGAGTAATCTATACTATACATGTGTACTGCTCAGTGAGTGAGCTGATAAGGCTGGGAACTGAAACTGGACGCTGATACAAACACACACACACACACATAGACACATGGCATCCTCAAGATTAATACTCAGTCTATTTACTCCTGCCTTTTGACAACAGAAATAACTTTTCTGAAATCTTAAATCTCTGTAGCAACACCAACTTTGTGGTACTTTTCAGTCTTAACCAAAACAACAACAACAAAACCATCATACAAAGTCTTTACTCACCCCTCAGTAAATTTAGAGTTATGAGGACGGAGACTCACCTCGCTCTTGTCTTTGGAGCGAAGAGCACCCTTGCCATTGCTGGCTGTGTCCCTGGCCGGAACCACCGTTATCTGTTGCACTGGCATGCTGCTGTTTCCAGGCAACACTCCGGAGTTACTCCCACAGCATTCCCAGCACACAACGCAGTCCTGTCCTCTGATCTGCGGCCCCGTGTGGGATCTGCTGTCCCATCCACAAGCTTGTTTCTGAAAAAGGAGACGCCACTCCCGGATTGCTCTTATTTGTCAGGCCAATCCGGATCATCAAGAAGAGCGGAGATGAAATAGGATCAGGTCACCGTGGCAACAAGAAGACAGCTCCAAGGATGGTGGGGTGTGAGGTCGTCATGACGACTGGGAAACTACTCAACAGTGTGCACCTCCTCCTCCTCCTATTCCTCCCCCTTTTCCGCCTTCCTGCCGAGAGTGAGACAAGAGAGGAAGAGTTGAGATGGAGCTGAGCAGTAAACAAGGAGGCAGGGAAACTGCTGTTGTGATGTGTGTGTGTGTGTGTGTGTGTGTGTGTGTGTGTGTGTTTGCGTGCATGTGTGGAGGGGGGAGGAGCCAGGATTTTGTTGCCATATAACAAGCATAAGGTCCACGAGGATTAGGGCTTAGACTAACCTCAATCTGCTCCTCAGACCAGTGGTGTTGCTAATAAGCTTACACAACTTGTTCACATGGACAGCACTCCCCTCACACACTCACACCTCATTTCTTCAGTCATGTTAAACAATTAAACACACATTAATATCCAACTCACTGTGAAAGGAGAAACCTACACACATCGTACCCAGCCATATCAGAGTCTTCACTCCGAACAGTGTGTGTGCGTGGGTGTGTGTGGGTGGCGAGGATGTAATCCTATTTCACATGGTCTCAGGTCACAAGGATTATGATTGATATAACTGGAAAATGTGTGAATTGAAGTGATCACCCATTAGCAGTGGCTGCGTGAGGTGACGAAAGCATTATCATAGACATGCTCAGGCAGTGTTGGAGAAACTACTACCGGTAGTTAAACTACAGCAAAACTCCCATATGAAGGACTATAGGTGGCCAAATTACTTCTACAATGCAAATTCAATTTCTGCTGCTAACAAATATGCTTTCATATTATCTTACTGGTTAAAGATTGAACAAATTTTCTGAGATCAGAGAAGCAATGTTTCAGTCAAACTTCAGGGATCTTCAAGTTGTGAATCCATTTCAAAATGAAAGTGACAACAGGTGTCCTGAAGAGGCAACAACAAGACAACCCCTGAAAAGGTATTGTTTTTACAGGTGATGGCCACAGACCTTTGCTCTCTCCCCCTTATTCTTCCTGACTGGCTTTTATATTTTAAAAAAAACTTGAACTGACCTCCTCCAATCAACATGCGAAGTATGAGTCCACAACTTTTCCCCTAAAAGAGCTGGGACAGAAAATGGAAAGATATATGCTGATATTAGTTATGACTAAAAACAAGGACGAAAAGATCCTTAGAAGCTATGTGAAAACGAAGCTTGTGGTGGAAGGTTTCACAAATGTTTCCACAGGGGTTTGAGTCTTTCAGAAATGGGAAACCGCTCAATATTTCTCAATGTAGAACTGCACTGCATTATGCCATTAAAAGATTCAGAGGAATTTCTGCACACAAGGGAAAAGCCTTGACCCTGTCATGCAGTGTTTTAACTTAATCAAGATGCAGAAATGTTCAAACTAATTCAATTCCATTTTATTTATATAGCACCAATTTACAACAACAGTCACCTCAAGGCGCAATATTATACAGAACAATATTAAAAAGAATGAATGACTGAATTAGAAAAATGTTGACACATTCTCTAAGTCAAATTCAGGAAATCATGCTGCAGTCTCCCCTGGGCTGGAAAGCTACTACCCAGCTTGTTATTGGTGCTCAGCTCATAAGCAATCACACACGATGGCATGGCCAACCATTAGTTTGCAGGGCACTACTGTGTTGCATCACCTCTTCTGTAAACGTTTGGGAGCTGAGGAGTCCAAATGTTTTTGCACTGTTGCAGCAGGATTTCAGCTGCTCGGGAGGTAAGGGCCTCCTTTGTTGTATTATTCATTTTGTAATACTCCAAATGTTTTTTCAGTGAGTGAAAAGTTTGGAATGCAGGCAGGCCAGTTTCAGAGATATTACAAGAGAGAGACAAGGTACGCCAAGAATCCTGAGTTTCAACAACAGCAGAGATGGCGTCAAAGAGGAGGCTTTTAAAAATCTTATTTTGGGGCAAAGTAACACATTTTAAGCATTTTCTTGCAATTTTGATTTGTGATTCTATACTTTAAGCTCCAGGTAAGACAGTGGCTTCAAAAAGGAATCATTGAGGTGTTGCAATGGCTCAGTCAAAATCCAGACCTCAAACTGATTGCACATAAACGAATCGCCACAAACCTCAATGAACTTAGTTCTAAAGAAAAGCAGGTCAAAATGTCTCCACCATGAGAGATGCCTATAAAGTCACACAGAAAAGAATTACTTCAAATTGTTGCTGCTAAAAGTGGTTCTACAGGCTACTGAATCATGGGGTGTACTTAGTTCTTCAAAGAACTGCACAGAGTCCTGTGAAAACTTTCTTTATCACATGGCTGTATGTGCCAGGAGGTGTTCTGAGAGTTGTGAGACTTGTTTCTATAAGGACTTTAGTAGTTTAGCACGTTTTACAGCTTTTAATATGAAGCCATGCTACTGTAATACAGAATGTTTTCACATTGTCTTATCAAAACAGGCACGCCCTTCTCTGCAAAGCTTTTTTTTTTTTTTACCTTTTCCCAATATACACTGCTCAAAAAAATAAAGGGAACACTCAAATAACACATCCTAGATCTGAATGAATGAAATATTCTCATTGAATACTTTGTTCTGTACAAAGCTGAATGTGTTGACAACAAAATCACACAAAAATCATCAATGGAAATCAAATTTATTAACCAATGGAGGCCTGGATTTGGAGTCACACACAAAATTAAAGTGGAAAAACACACTACAGGTTGATCCAACTTTGATGTAATGTCCTTAAAACAAGTCAAAATGAGGCTCAGTATTGTGAGTGGCCTCCACGTGCCTGTATGACCTCCCTACAATGCCTGGGCATGCTCCTGATGAGGTAGCAGATGGTCTCCTGAGGGATCTCCTCCCAGACCTGGGCTAAAGCATCCGCCAACTCCTGGACAGTCTGTGGTGCAACGTGACGTTGGCGGATGGAGCGAGACATGATGTCCCAGATGTGCTCAATCGGATTCAGGTCTGGGGAATGGGCGGGCCAGTCCATAGCTTCAATGCCTTCATCTTGCAGGAACTGCTGACACACTCCAGCCACATGAGGTACAGCATTGTCCTGCATTAGGAGGAACCCAGGGCCAACCGTACCAGCATATGGTCTCATAAGGGGTCTGAGGATCTCATCTCGGTACCTAATGGCAGTCATGCTACCTCTCTGGTCGAGCACATGTAGGGCTGTGCGGCCCTCCAAAGAAATGCCACCCCACACCATTACTGACCCACTGCCAAACCGGTCATGCTGAAGGATGTTGCAGGCAGCAGATCGCTCTCCATGGCGTCTCCAGACTCTGTCACGTCTGTCACATGTGCTCAGTGTGAACCTGCTTTCATCTGTGAAGAGCACAGGGCGCCAGTGGCGAATTTGCCAATCCTGGTGTTCTCTGGCAAATGCCAAGCGTCCTGCATGGTGTTGGGCTGTGAGCACAATCCCCATCTGTGGACGTCGGGCCCTCATACCATCCTCATGGAGTCGGTTTCTAACTGTTTGCGCAGACACATGCACATTTGTGGCCCGCTAGAGGTCATTTTGCAGGGCTCTGGCAGTGCTCCTCCTGTTCCTCCTTGCACAAAGGTGGAGGTAGTTATCCTGCTGCTGGGTTGTTGCCCTCCTACGGCCTCCTCCACGTCTCCTGGTGTACTGGCCTGTCTCCCGGTAGCGCCTCCAGCCTCTGGACACTACGCTGACAGACACAGCAAACCTTCTTGCCACAGCTCGCATTGATGTGCCATCCTGGATGAGCTGCACTACCTGAGCCACTTGTGTGGGTTGTAGAGTCCGTCTCATGCTACCACGAGTGTGAAAGCACCACCAACATTCAAAAGTGACCAAAACATCAGCCAGAAAGCATAGGTACTGAGAAGTGGTCCGTGGTCCCCACCTGCAGAACCACTCCTTTATTGAGTGTGTCTTGCTAATTGCCAATAATTTCCACCTGTTGTCTATTCCATTTGCACAACAGCATGTGAAATTGATTGTCAATCAGTGTTGCTTCCTAGTGGACAATTTGATTTCACAGAAGTTTGATTTACTTGGAGTTATATTGTGTTGTTTAAGTGTTCCCTTTATTTTTTTGAGCAGTGTATGTAGCTGGAATCGAATTCAATATGAACATGTATATTTTTTTAAAATTTAGAAATTCCCAGTTTTGAAAAACTGATTTTGTATTATTTTTAACTAAGCACAGGATTTTTAAGATTTGAAGAATCCTCGCATTCGGGGTTTCACAGCGTACCAACATTTTGTTGATGGGGTGGTACGTATGTAGTTCAAACTGCCAATTTGGACATCCATCCATTTTTTTTCTGCTTATCCGATTCAGAGTCACGAGGTTGTAGCCTATCCCAGCTGCCATGAGGCGAGAGGCGGGGTGCACCCTGGACAGGTCACCAGTCTGTCACAGAGACAGACAACCATTCACACCTATGAGCAATTTTATTTTAATTAACAACTACAAACTGCCAGAAATAGTTTGGCAGGCCCTTCCAACTCTTCCATTTATCCATCATTAGGCTGAGGCTGGTTGGTTGAGAAGCATTTTTACAGATAATTCTCAAAAGAAGATTTCGAAATTACATCCTGCAAGTTATAAGTTCAGTTTGTTCAAATCTTTTAAAATCATCTTATTTGAATAAACATACAATGCTGCTTTTAGTTTTCACTTTTCCAAACTGCTGTTGCAAAAGTACCCCAAAGATTTTAATTCAGGATTATTTGAGTGCAGTCTGTCTCGCTCTTATAACGTCTCTAAATGAACTGTCTTAAATACAGAGTATATCTTTTCTTATGCCGTTATTTGCGGATTATTTTGCAGGAAGCACATGAGCTAAACATAGAGAACATTAACAGCTTGCTAAGAGCACCGACAGCCTTAGGTTTAGAGAAGTGGTCAAAGAAATGTCCCAGATATGACTGCCCACCCACATCCTTTTTACTGAGGTATATGCACTAAAATACACATTGCCACAAAAAGAAATTGTAATGGAAATCAGAACAAATACACTTTTGTGGTCTCTAATTTATAAAAAAAAATGAAGAAAGAAACACTATTTCTTTAACACTTGTGATCTGCAAAGCTTCAGTGTTTCATTGTACATTTAAGAGAACACAAGCATCATGTGTTTACTGGATGTAGGCACTAAAGATGGGTATGGGTTGAGCATAAAATTTTACCACAACACAAGCTTTGAGAGAAAAAAATTCACCCACAGAATGTTTCTGTTTCTGGGGAAAGCCTGCATGGAGGCACAGACATGTGAAAACATGTCACTATTTCAGACTAAGACCCAGAAAAGGCAACATCCTTGAAATAAATATGTATGCTTTATGAGTTAGGACTTTCTGCTGTAAAGAACATGCACACACGCACACACACACAGGGGAGGGCTCAGGGCCCCATCAATAATTAGGGTTAACATGATCTCACCTAAACTTGAGAAGGGATGTGTAAGTCAGCTCTTCACAGCTTTTGCAAGTGCATGACAGAGAGAGAGGGGGAGAGAGAGAGAGAGAGAGACAGGCAGAGAGCGCAAAGTGTGTGTGTGTCATGTGTCATGAAGCTGCTGTGTGATGATCAGCATCCAAAGGCTCCTGTAACCCACTCGGTAAGTGTTTACTGCTCATTTTAAATCAGTGTGTCCTGTAATGTTGGAAAGCAGATGATCTCACTGATGAAACTGTCAACATACAGCTGTGGCAGCAGACGTAAATAGATGGCCTCTTCATTTACTGAGCTGGAGATGCTGACTATCATGTTTTCGCTCCTGGTTTTTGCCCTCTTCACACTTACCGGGATGCTTAGTGAGGAATGTGCACGCTCAAATGGTACAGCTGCAAAGACACACACACACACACACACACATCTTGCTTGTCACTTAACTTCTGCGCTCATACTCAGGTAAAACAGAGTTTGAAAAAAAATTAGAGTACCGAAAAAATAATCGTACATCCTCCAAGATGAGCACACATTAAAAAGAAACATGTTAGTGAAGTGTTGGTGCTTTGTGAAAGAAGGTTTTACTATAGGCTTCTTCTAGTGGGCTGCACTACTTTTAACTAACAGCTGAGCGTAGAGGTATATGCTAAAATGATTTCTGCAAAATAATGCTTGCAGTTCTTAATCCAGGAATTCAGATACAAGCAAATTAATTATGGTGGAGGTCATTCAAAACTTGTCTGAGGCACGGGTGGAAAAAAACCTTTGTGTATACCGTATCAGAAAGTAAATGACTAGTGACTCTTTAGGTCAGTCACGGGCCAAACTGCTGTATATAAATTGCATGACCTCCTTTTCTTTCCCATGTTCTGATGGAAGGCCACATGGCTGAAATATTAGCATGTTTGTTGTCATGGCCATTGAAAATAAAAATTTTAAACTTTTTCCTGAAGCTCTGTTAAGCCAGCGACACACTTTTGGTTTAGTACACCAGGAAAGCCCATCAATTAATCTATCCTAAACAACACATAGTGAAAATCTGTTAAATGTAAAATGACAATAAAGTTTATCTTATTTCAAATGTCCCAAAGCCACTCCAGCATTTACTCCACTCTTGGCTGCGTGCTTTGGTTGATAATCGTGCTGAAATGCGAGCTGTCCACTCAGACAGAGTGGGTTTTCTCTACCTACCATCTCTGCATTTGACCGCAAAACCAGTGTCCTTCCTCCTGCTGAGAAGCACAGAGCATGATGGTGTACCACCCTGCTTCACTAAAGAGACTGTGTTAGCCAGCTGACAAACAGTGAATAAATCTAAAGAACAAAATACTTGCAAGACAAACTAAAAAAAATAATTTCTTCAGTTATTGTAATTATTAACTTGGTCAAAGCTGTCAGCACTACAAGCATTAAGAGGATGCGGCACATATGTTTATTTGTACAATGCTCTGAAACAGACTGAACCAAAATCCTAAATTTAATGCATTTATTAGCTTTTGATGACTGTTGTATAAGACTGCATTGAATTTAGATAGTCACAGATAATTAGTGTGCCTTTTCTACTAATATATATTTAAATCTAAAATAAATCTATTGTTTTCCAACACAAAACACCATTAATTTGATGAAGTAGCACCAAATTTCATCCACGCGCATTATTTAATCTCAGTTTTGTAGCCTTGTCCTTTACTCTTTTGTCACATAAGTGTGTTCTCTTCCAGCATTTTGTTGTTCTATCTGTATTTCTTCTCTAATTCCTTTGACAACAATTGCTGCTTTGTTTTATATATTTTATATTTTAGTGATAGTCTACTTTTTTTTTTTGCACTGCTTTATTTATATTTTGGCTTAGAGAATGCTGCAGATAAATTAGATAATATATTAATTATTAGATCATAAGGAAAACTGTACAGACGGGATATACGATTCATACATATTTATTCATGATCTCCTATCATGAATGAACCTCAATTAAAAAAAGATCTATGTATATAGCTCTTTAATAAGCTTAATGCTAAGATTATGAGTTTTTGAAAACATTTCTCTGTAATATCCTAGCATGTGAAAGATGGTTAAATGATTCCATTTGGCATCATATTATTTTTAAATCACATCTGTGATAAAAAACAAACAAACTGTATTTTCAGGTGAAAAACCAAAGCAAATGACCGTTTTGTTTTTTTAAAATATTTTTTGCAGAGACTAAAGTAAAACCACACAGTGAGGCGCTGACTATCTGACTTGAAGAGGAGCATGACTCAGAAAACCCACAGGGGAAATAGAAAACTGACTGACTGGGGCCCTCTGAGCATGCACCAGTCAAAGCCCTGTGTGCGAGTGTGTTGGTCTAACCGATAACCTCTGAACATGAGTGCATGTGTACTTTGCTGAAGGATCTAGTGTTATTTGCCTCCAGGATGTGTCACAAAGGAGTGGCCTACACTGCATACTGTAAAAGAAGGACTTAATAAAGAAACGCCTGCTAACGCTCAGTATCTCGTGTCTATTTTCTCTGTGAGAGTGTGAAGACAGAAGTGTTTCATCTAACTTCAGATCTGAAAACAGCTGTTGTAATTCATCAACCAGTAAGTTTCAAAAGCTAACTGTGCCTACTCTTCTTCTTCTTATTCACTTTTTCTTGTATCTCCTGTTTGAGTTGCTCAAGGACAGTTTCTTCTACCAACTGAGAGTTACCCTTTTTACCGGAGAGGCTGCTGAAAATCTAGGTCAGAAACAAAGGGTGCGCTTGGCAGGTTTAGAGTGAGTCCTCAAATCGCTCTATTGAAATGAGAAGTATGAATCACTCATACTCAGTGGGTCAAAGGGTGTCGATACTGTGAATGACTGCATTTACAGAGAGAAAAATGTGGGAATCACAGGCCACCTCTGTTCAGCAATAATGATTGACTCAGCCTCTCTGTGACAGCATAAAAATACTTGGACCACAAAATAGCCTCCGTCTGTAGCGCAACACCAGCTCTTCTTTCACACTAGTTTGTTATTTTGATTATCTGACACAGCTGAAAAGGTTTGATCCTGAAACTCTGCCGACGACTAAAAATGTATTCACCGATGTGAAGTTCACAGAAAGTTCCTGAAACTTCAGCGACTTTCCTTTTTTCTTTGATTTTCACACTGACTGTTTTATTCATGTGAGCCCTGCCTGTAGTTTCAGTCTGTCACTCATACTGTGATACTACTGCACATTTCTCAACTTAAAAAACACAGTAGGTGACACTGCTGAGGTTGTGTGAACTGGATACGCTCACATCTCAGGCTGAATGTAAAGCAGAGGAATCTGCAATATAATGCCAGTTACAGGTTTATAAGGCCCTCTGGTGGAGGCAGATGCAGAACTGCACTCCAAGCATTTTTAAAAGCTTTTACTATTTTTTAAAAACATTGACCTCTGAACTCATTTATAGCAGCATTGATCTACACATGAATGCATGAAATGAGTTTGGCAGTAGGTGTGAATGAACCATGTAAACAAAAGCAGCTTACAGAGTGTGAAACTGTTTGTCATCCAAAAATGCTGTTGCTGTTTATAAATACACATTATCCATAATTTATTGTTAAAAATATAAATTTTATTAGGTGGATATTTTGCCTTCAGAAATGCCCTAAGTCTTTGTGGCACAGATTCAACAATGTGCTGGAAACTTCCCTCAGACAGATTTTGGTCCATATTGACAAAATGGCATCACACAGTTAGTGCAGATTAGTTGGCTGCTCATCCATAAAGTGAATCTCCTGATCTAGCACCTTCCAAAGGTGCTCACTCTATTGCATTGTGATCTGGTGATGACATCATTGTCATGTTCAAGAAGCCAGTTTGAGATGACATGAGTTTTGTGACATGGCACATTACCCTGCTGCAAGCAGCAATCAGCAGATGGGTACACTGTGGTCATAAAGGGATGGACATAGTCAGCAACAATACACAGGTAAGCTGTGGTGTTTAAATGACACTCAGTTAGTACTAGGGGGCCCAAAGTGTGTTAAGAAACTATCCCCCACATCATCACACCCCCACCAACAGCCTGAACAGTTGAGACAAGGAAGGATGGATCCATGTTATGTTGTTTATGCCAACTTGTGACCCTACCATCTGAATGCAGCAACAAAAACTGAGACTCATCAGACTTGTATTGTATCAGAATCTTGTATTGTTGAATTTTGGTGAGCCTATGTGAACTACTGCCTCAGTTTCCTGACAGAAGTGGCAACTGGTATGGTTTTCTACTGTTGTAGCCCATCTGCTTCAACATGATGTGCGTTCAGAGATGTTCTTCTGCATACCTTATTTGTAACGGGTGGTTACTTGAGTTGCTGTTGCCTTCCTATCAACTTGAGGCAGTCTGGCTGTTTTCTTCTGACCTCTGGCATCAGCAAGGCATTTTCACCAACTTCTGCTCACTGGATATTTTCTGTTTTTCAGACCATTTTCTATAAACCCAGAGATGGCTGTGTGGGAAAATTCCAGTAGATCAGCAGTTTCTGAAATACTCAGGCCACTTCATCTGACACCAACAATCACGCCACAGTCAAAGTCACTTAAATCACCTTCCTCCCCAATTCTGATGCTCATTTTGAACTGCAGCTGGTCCTCTTGACCATGTCTACATGTCCAAATGCATTGCATTGCTGTCACCCAATTGGCTGATTAGATATTTTCCTTAACGAGCAGTTGAGGTGAGTCCTTTCTGTGTGGAGTCTGCATATTCCAAGAATAAAACCTGAATGTGAAACTGTCAAACAGTATTATAAAATACCAAACATCGATAGAGTGAGGGAGGGTATTGGCAGAGAGTAATTTCCTAGTTTCTGTGCATAAGTGTGTGTTGTTTTTGTATTGTATAGTTGTGTAGATGGAACTGCCATTCACTGGCTTTGAGCTGACCTTCATCATAGTTGCATTCATCGTCTTCTCCTTCTTCAGCTTGGCTTCAGTCTGCTTTCAGTCACATGCAGCCCAGCCAGGTACACATTTATCCTCTGATATTCTCACAGACACAAATGTCAGCTTCTGTAATGCTGACTATGTTCACTCTCTTTCAGAAAAAGGTGTCCGTGAAGTGAAGAAATTACAGCCGTGTAACAGGAAGCAGAGGGTCATCAACAAAGAAGCTGGACAGAATACATAAAGAAAAGTTATAAACCTTAATTAATCGGGTGAAGTCAAGGCTGACAACACTGCTTACTGTTCTGGTTGTTTTCAATTAGAGCACTGAGGCAATGTCCATTACAATAGGTTTCCACAATAAAAATGAGACAACAATAAACTTGTCCCCCTTTAATGATGCAGCCTCCTGAGTAATGGGTAACATTATAAGGCTGAGAGAAATCATTAAGACGATTAGATAAGCATGTAGAACAAAGATCATGTTTGTACAGTTTATCACCATAACACCACAGCTTTCCTCCCTCTACAATAATTTGCTCTTCAGCTCCATCTACAGTATTCACAAAGCATCAGTTGAAGGATGCATTAAGGCAACAGTAAAGGAGATAAAGTTAAATGCCACGGAGGTCAAAGGTGCACTTCTTCTGTTTTTATCCGATCATTGTTGGGTGAAGAACTGAACAGCGCCAAACACTGATGTACAGATCTCAGAGAAGCCACTGTGTCTGAGTTAGGATTTAACAAACCAAGTGACTTTTGGCCCCTGCAGCCCTTGTGGGGTGACATCCCGGGAGGTTAGAGGCTGCTCCCTGTGGAGAATGCCCCTCGACCCTTGAGCCCTCCGTCACTCCCCTGCAGTCAGCTGTCTAGCTGTTGACATGGAGCGGAGGAGGAGCTCCAGAATAAAGAAACTCAGGAAAAAAAATGCCAGCATCTTTGGTGTGCTGATGATCCATACTGTGTGTCTGTGTGTTTATGTATACTGGTGTGTACTCCTGTTCATGTGCATATGCAGCCATTGAGCTTAGTATTGGGCTGTTGAAGAGATAAAAGCTCTTCAGAGTAATTAAGCTCTGGCTGGATGGCTACGGCTCTCATTAACACTGATGACCCACTATCACTCTAATGAAGGACAATGAACTAACCCATCAGACCGCAATCAACACTCATGCACACAGACACAAATGCAAGGCCACACCCCAACAAATTCAGACCTCATGGCACATTTCAGCTCTGACCACTCGTTTCATCACCAGTATTTGTTTTACTTTGGTTTTGTTGTTATTCATTCCCTCTTCTGTGCCAGAGAAACAAAAGAAATGTTAACTATAAAAATATATTTTAAAAGTCTCTTAACCACAGTATCTTTGAACATCCACCCAGCACTAATGATATGGCACATCAGCCGCTGCCATCTGTAACCGTCTTCCTTATCAAGGTCAATGATCTATACAACAAGGCTGATATCAACCAATATACTGATATAAGCCTCCAAATAAAATTTTATATCAATGGGGCCTGCAATCATTTTCTCACTTAATCAATTTTGTATCAAACACTAATTTCCCAGAACCTAAAACAACTCATTCAAATTGACTTTCTTGACCAATCAGCAATATAAAATGCATATACGATACCAGTCAAAAGTTGGGTGAGCATGTCCAAACTTTTGACTGGTACTGTATGTTCAGTTTACTAGAATAACATGTAAACCAACGATTAAATATTTGCATTTAAGAAGCTGAAACCTGCAAATTTGGTGTATTTTTGCATAGAAAGCAACTGAAAAGATAAAATATGAACAAAAATAGTCATGCTGCTCACAGTTACAGTACCAGTCAAAAGTTTGGACACACTGTGTCCAAAGACACACACATGTGTGTCCAAACTTTTGATTGGTACTGCAACTGTGTTTTAATATAAAGGGTAGCTGTGTATGAATGCTGTGCTGGGTGTATTTTGTCATATGACCTAACTCTAATGTAAATTAAATACTAGAGCACTGAGAATCACCACATCCTCAACCGCCATCAAATCAAGAGATGCACCGCTGTATCAGGTAAATATCAGTATGGACCTTAATGAATGATACCACTGTGTTCACTGTGTTTTGTTGAGTCACACCAATTGTGTGCTGGATAAATGTTTGAAGATTGTGTATTAAAGAGCTGAGAGACTTCAAAACTCTTATTTTTTTTATGCCAAATGATGAAAACAGTTTTTTCTTTTTGTCCCACCAGTAAAGTTTAAAAGACCTCAAGGAAGGTAATCTGGAAGCTCAAGGTGGCAAAAACCTTCCTAATACGTGTTAAACTGGTCACCCATCTGTATGTACTATATATAACACCATCTCAGTGTTTTAGTGATATGCACTAATGTCCACCCAAGTGTAAATGTTACAGGGGCCTTTTATGAGGCACTGTTCTTCAGAGCATGTTTTTATCAGAGATAAAGGGAGCTCCTTATCTGCAGATCCTGGTTAGGAGATGTTGGGAGAGGAAGAGGAAAGTGAAACTTCAGGATGGGAGGAGACACTGTAAAGTTAGTACAGCTGCTGAGAAGACCAGGGCTGTAATTAACACTCATAATCACAGCAGCCCTGCAGTCCAACGGTTTTCTGAGCTGCACACAAATTCAGAGAACACTGCCTGCTGAGTTCAGCTCCACATTAGACTAAAATATGCCCATGCTGAGCATCAAGATTAATAATAGGGCTGGTATTTGGGAATGCTTCAAAGAAATGGTCAGACGTTAAGCGTCTATTTTTCCCAATTACTCAAGTCATGTCTCTGAAATGTCAAGAACATCTTATAAAGTTTATTACTGTGCTGGACAAGCTGTGCAGACTTTGAGTCTTACAATATCACCAAACAAGCAGTAAATTTTAATTTTTGAGACTTTTTGCTTGAAAAATACTTTTAATCAGCTAATAAAATTCTCACTCTTATTCAGAAAGAGGCTGATGGTTTTAGCTCTGATACAGATACCAAAACAGTATTTTTTTTAACTTTCAGAAAGGTAAATTCATTCTCCCACCAAATTCCACAAAGGTTATCAAACAGTTTCTGTCTAAGCACATGTAGCCAAATGCAGCCACACAATTATTATCCAGAAGACTGCAACAAATTTGATAAATGCTTATGCTTCTCAGTAGGATAGGTCTCACACAACAAAGGAACAAGGTTTCTGCAGCCCTGCCAGGGTACTGCGGCAGTTTGGGAGGAGGTTGCCCTCTGCCTGTGTGCGCCTCTCTCATAGGGGTGTGTTTGGGTAATCCTTGTAAAGACGAATAATCCCCAAAAGAGCAAATTATTACAACACGCTCTACAGCGAAAACCCGGTGGGAGAATTTGGTAAGAATCCCTTGTTTCAGCTCCAAAGGGCAGATAGACAGAAAGCGAGGGACACAGAGAGGCAGAGGTCTGGCAGGAGTTTAGCAGGCAGTGGATGCCAGGTGGCTGTGAATGACAATTGAGACCAAATAAGCATATTCAAATTGAGAAAATAAAAGTTTTTTAAATGACAAAGGCAGCTGATATGCAAAGTGTAGCTCACCACAGAAACAAACTACATACCTCAGCTGAGTGTTTGCAGCAGGATGAAGGAGAGCGTGAGTGTGCTGGCCAAATCCACGAGGAATCTCAAGGAACATTTTGGCAAACATCATAAAGCAATAAAGGGCAACATTTCAAAACGCAACACCGACAAACAGCAGTAAAAACACAAAGACCCTGGCCTTGGCTTTGTTTTTGAGGGCTTAAAGAGCTGATGGCCCAGATGCTCGTTCAGAGATTCTCCGACTGTTACGAGCCCCGCGGTCCATTAGTGTCCTGCTGTTCCTCTAATCCTTATTCACATGTAACGGCTGACATTTCATCTTAATGTGCTAATTCATTAGCTGGGTGCTGAATGGAGAGGCTCAGTCCACAGAGACGACCGTAAGCAGACACACTAATGAGTCCCCCACCTACTGTCAATGACCACAGAGCTAATACCAAGTGAAGTGGGTTACCTGCTGCAGGAAACCCCACCAATGGGCAACCCGAATGCCACGAAGGGCTTAACACTTTATTGTACAGTAAAACTCACACAAGAAAAGAACAAAGGCACTTAATAATCATGTTTTTCAAAACTCTCTGCTTAGAGAGCAACAAAAGAGTACTGAGATTCAGCTGCTCGCTCTAATCAGATGACGCCAAAGGAAAAAATTTACACGTCTATCAAGCTCGCCTGGATTTTTTTCTTTTTCCTACTATGTTTCTAAAGGTTTACCCATGACACTGAACTCCAGCATTAGAAACAGGCCTTCCTGCTGACAGACAGTACATGGCATTTAGATAGACGGTCAAAAAGTCATCATTCCACCATCCCTTAGATTTCATTCAGAGGGCCACGGCCCCAAAAATGCTGGATACAAACAGTCCCTCACCTCCCCACCCAAAAGCCCCAGGTGTGTGTGTGTGTGTGTGTGTGTGTGTTCTCATCTGTGAAGGGGCAGGGGAGGGACAGGAGGGATCTGGTTCTTGAAGGACCTTCCAATTTCAGTTATAGCTTCTTAAATCTTCGCTCTAATGCTACAGGTGATAAATCTCTGCCTGCTTGCTCTGCTCTCTTTGAATATATCAGCCACTCACACACACAAAATACTGCATATGAGTGTGCGTTCAAGGGGCAGTTCAGGGTGCAGGGAGGGGGCTTCCTGTCATTTGAATTACCCCTCTACATGTGGGGTCAATATGTGCCCAAGTGTGTGTGTGTGTGTCTGTGTGTTGGAGGGCGAGAGTTTGTGTGTGTCAGGAGTTTGAGGGGTGGGGGGTTGCAGTGGGAACTACCCACCACCCCCTCCCTCTAAAAAAAAGCTGTATAAAGGAGAAAGGGGGAGAAGCACCTTTGTCACTTTGCTCTCAGACACAGAGACAATCACTCTGGACACACACATTCCTTTAGGGACATACCGATTATCTTCAGAAGAGGGCTGCTTGTTTGTACTGGCTTCTCCCAGGGGTGGATTTCTCGACTGAAAAGAGAAGAGGGAGACATCTGAAAGACACTCAGCATCACCAGTCCGGATTTGAGCCACAAGGACTCTCCGGACTTTTCTGCGAAAGCTATCATTAGGTTCAAGCTCATCAGAAAACAACTGCGGCCAAGCCATGAGGATATTCAACCTGCTCTACCTTCTCATGCTGCTCGCAGCCATGGCAGCATCGGTCTCCACTGCCAAGCCAGGTAAGCGTCCTCAGACTTCCCGGTCCAGCGAGGTGTCCATTAAAGAGGGTAGGGGTGCGGTGGTGGTGGTGGTGGGGGGGGGTTAGTAAGGTCCGCTAGGTAAAATAAGGCTTAGTTAAAATAAAATAAATATTTCATACAGTTACATGGACCAAAAGATAGTCCCGGCCAGCAGCATTCTAAATCACTGCGCACTGTTAAACTCACACCATAGCAACAATCTTCTGCTGTTTGCTATGTTAATTACAGATATAGCTTAGCCAAATGGGTAAAAGTGAGCAAAAAGCCTTTTAAAAGCAAAGTTTTTAAAGCTCAATACAGCCGAGATAAAATAACGACCAATTAATGACTGCAGCGTGGACGCTGCTTCTTGATAACACTATGCCTTCAGAGCTTGTTGAAAAAATTGTATAAACAAATTTAAAAAAAAGAAACAAACGTGTTAACACCGTTAAATGTGGAAGCTTGTTTCCACCACTCAAAACAAACAAGAAAAATGTTTTTGTCATCCATAATTCAAAATTTGTGGTTATTAACTCTAAATTCTGACTTAATAACTCTAAATTCGAGTACTTTTCTCTCAAGTCTGAGTTAATAAGTCGAAATTTTTAGTTATTAGGTCGAAAATTTGAGACAATAAACCCCAAATTCTGACTAATTGATAGGGGGAAAGTATTTTTTGTATGACGGAATCGAGTTTCAAGTTAAAACCCTCCAGTCTCTCAAAAAGAAAAAAAAAAGCCGAATGACACTGATACATATGTATTGATTTCTAGATATTTAGCATTACATAATCGCTACAAATTTCACGAAATAATGCGTTGAAAGCGGTTTTTTAAGCTTTTTTTTTAGTCTGGCACGCACTTATATAACAAGGTAAATAACGGTTTACCGCTCCTCCCGAGTAGCAGATGCGCTTTTTTGCGCAAATTCCTACCTGGTTCGCGGTTATCTGTGCGCACATGCAAAGAGCTGCTGTTAAAGGAGGAGGAGGAAGAGGAGAGATTTTTGGCCTCGAGTCGTGATAAAGGTTCATGTGCTGATGGAGAGGATGAAGGGAGTAAAAGGAGGAGTGGGCGACAGCGGAGCGCCGCCGGGGATCGCAAAGCGGCCCCGGTGAGCCCTTTGTCCCCCGGCTGGAAGGCGCTCCAAAGCGCTTTTGTTAATCGCTGTGTTAAAACTTCATGCAAATACCCACGCTTTATTTACATGACATGGAGCAGCAGTGCCAAGTGTAAAGCAACCTACCTTCAGGCGTGGGGAAGAGGGGGTGCAATTTCTTTCAGAGGTCCGCAGAGGGGGCGGGGGGAGTCATAAAGTCATCTGGCAGTTTCTCTCTTCCTGGGCTTGGCTGGATTTATTAGGGACGTTTAAAAATAATCATGTGTTAGGTGTGTGTGTGTCCCAGCTGTTTGTAAATGGGTTGCAATAAAGAAAAAGAAACTATTAAAGTGTTCAGGAGAGGTTAAAGTTGCAGTTAGGCTTTAATTATATGTCAGGTGAAATATCGCTGGCATCCACCTGCAGACCACATGATTAAGCAGCTATTTTGCCTGATAGAGGTGTAATTTCATGAAATTATGTTTTCTAAGCTGTAAATTTCTGTTTAGTCAGTGGCTCCATCTACAATTAAATCATGTCTTTACTTTAGATTTCTTGAACCTGCGAAGAAAATACCACAGACACCACTGCCCACACAGACGCTGCCTGCCTCTGCACTCCAGAGTACCCTTCCCTTAAGGTAAGATGTGTGCAATCATGCATGTGTTTCTGTGCAGCAGGGGGTCATGAGCCAAGCCAAACAAAACCAGGCTACAAGGCTGGCAGGTTAGCAGTTAGAAAAAGTGTGTGATTTAGTGGCAGAAGGCTGTGTTTACAAAGAACATAGGACATAAATCTCACCAACCGTGGAACTGGAAGGAGGTGGAGGGGGACTACAGGTGACTTTAGTAGATGGCTAAATACTGTTTTTATCCATTACAGAAGAAGAAAAACAATGAGGAAGACCCGAGGAGAGAAATGTGAATATGAACTGGCACAAGCATCATGGTTGGGCCTCAGGAACGAGACAAAGACTAGTCGGTGGAAGGAGAAATATGGGACTCCCATGAAGATGCCACCCACAGACTTTAATGTACATGTAGCTGCAAAAGAATCTGTTCAAAGTCAAACTCAGCCTGACTCTTCATTTTAAACCATGAAATACTACAGCAACCCGGTGACCACAGCTCTGGGCTCGGCTAGTTGTGAGCTCCTTCCCACTTATGTGAAGGGGGGAAAAAGAAAAAAAGGAGCGGGCCATCGAGACAATATTTTCAAGTATGTTCAACAATCAATTTAAAAGCTGTGGACCAAAGAGTTGTAAATACCTTTAGTATAGCTAACAATTGTTTATATTACTTGTATGCACTTCAGATGTTTATTGAATTATGTTTTACTTCTTAATAAAAATGTTGTTTTGCCTGTAAGACTGTGTTTGTGGTAAAGTTGAAACAGACTACAGATGATAGATGGTTGCATAATAAATAAATAATAAATCTTAGATTAAAGAAATGTTAGAGGCCTCAGATCAAATGGAAATCCTGCCACCTGAAGGCCTCCTGTTAACTGCACTCTCATTTGAAGCCACACGAGAAAGCAGTTGTAAATACTGCACTCCCTGTGGAGTTACGGATGCCGGAGCATAAAGGAATCACAATGGGGAACAAACACCAAGGGTTCAAATGACAAGCTTAACATTTTGTAAGTGCAGATTCCCATGACTGCTGAAGTTTAATGTGAGGAGGGAGAAGACATTTTGTTCCAGATGGTGTTGACACTGCTGTATTTCTATTGTTTGGGCTCTCAGGCTGCATTACACAAGACAGACACTTGCCGGAACAAAACAGTGAGCACATACTTGGATATTGTGTCAACTGATAGTGAAAAGGCTAGAATCATAAGAATATTAAAGATTTATTGAAACCTAATCACAAACAAATCCAGTGATACACACTCACCAAATAAACCACTGGCACACATATTTAAACAGATTAAAATCACTTACACATTTTACAGCATAATTTAACCTCTCATTTTTGTTCGATCCTGATACGTCTTTTAAGCAATTCTGTTTCTTTTACAGTAACAAAAGCGGCAGCACATGCAGGTCTCTCAGGCTTGTAACTCAGTGATACACCCCCACCCCCTCAGATCTGTGACCCACGACTTCTCCCCTCTGCCTCTTTAACTGCCCTGCACTTTCAGTTCACCTCCTCCTCCGTTATCTGTCCATTTCAGGTGAAGACGCGCTCACAGAGGAGCCTTCTCGGCTCAGTCTGTGTGTACAGGCACATTGGTCTTCTTTAGTCCAGTGTTGCCTACAGCTTCACTCATTTTTTAAACCCTCTGATCTTTTCTTCTCCAGAGCATTGGAGGGTGTCCTCATCAGACTTGCATGGAGGAGGCCAAACTGTGGTTAGTGCTGAGCGGTGAGGTTGAGCAGCCTCTTGCTCAGTATGGTGTTGTGCTGTTTCAGGTACTCTATCAGATCGGCCTGTTTCTCCACCACCTCCTCCAGAGTAGAGCCCCCTCTGCAATGCAAATAAGAGCATGTAAGCAATCACTGTACACAAGTTCTGCAACATTGCTGGTTTCATCGGTTTGTCAAAGGAAAATGCTGCAGATCTGGAGAGATGTGCTGAGAAGCTCTTGTCCAAAAACTTATGAACGTGATACTCCTTTGTACCAATACCATACCATACTACCTTTGATCCAATCTCATTGTACATTACGTATAATGATAAATAAAGGCATTCTATTCACTGGGTAAATTGCTGCAACATTACTATGAATACAGTTCCATGTGGAGTCAATCCTATGCCGCTTTTCCGCTAGTACCGACTCAGCTTGACTTGACTTTTAGGGGTTCTCCATTAGGCGGTAGCTGATGGGCCAGGCAGTGACGTATTAGATGAGTCATCAGAACAACTCCTTCACAGAATCAAACCCGCTGTATTTAAAACCTTTGTGGATATCGCTGCAGAGACCATCTGGTCAGAGACCATCAGTATCAGCAGTCAGTTCAAAAGCCTGCATCTCTGGTGGTATGTGGGTGCATCAGTGTCTATGGGCTTGGCAGCATGCACATGTGAAAAGGTACCATCAATGCTGAAAGCTATATACAGATTTTAGACTCTCATCCAGACTATCTTTTCCTTGCATAATTCCATAAGACGATGCTAAATCACAAACTCCATCTATTACAGCAGCATGGCTTCATCGTTAGAAGAGTCCAGCTGCTGAACTGACTGCTTTTCAGCTCAGTCCCATTTTTTTAGAGACATGTTTCTGATGGGGTTTTTTTTTCTTAAAATGTTACATTTTCTCAGTTTGAACATTTGATGTGTTTTCTGTGTTCTATTGCGAATAAAGTATAGCTGTATGAGACTGCAAATCATTGAATTCAATGTGTGTGTGTGTGTGTGTGTGGACAGCAGATGCTGCCAACCACAGAAGTCCTTGCTTATTTCATTAACACAATACCAAATTACAGTCTGCACACTAACACAGCTCAATCACTGAAAGCATTTAGCTCATTATGATGTACAAAGACAAAATACAAAGAACAAAGCCTTAAACATATCAAGCAAGAAAACTGTACTGTCCCACATACTGTAAAACAGGCACCTATTTTACTTATTGCTGCACATTCTCTAAAACTGATCTCTTTTAAAATTTAAACTCATGCTAAGGCTCTCATGTTACCACATTCATTTGATTCAGATGTCTGCAGAGAGGAAACATAAATCTAACCATGGCAACACTTCTATGTGTGGCCGAGTGAAACTGGTGTACCTGAAGCCGGTCTCAGATGGTACCTCCGTGATACTGTAGGTGTGTGAAAGTTCTTCTTGGCTCACATCTGGTGCAGCACGCTCTCTGTTGAACCGCATCACTTTAACTAGAAAAGCAAACAAAAACATCTTAATCTTGTAATAAAATCACCAAACCCAGGTTTTAATGGTGCTGATTACTCAAAGACACAGACATTATTGAGCAGTGAAAGCTTTCTATAAATGTTAATCATGCAGGTGAGAAACATGACACATTTGTTTTTTTTATTGTCTTTCACCCCTCTGACTCTCTTAAACACATAGAAGCCATTATATCCTGCAGTTAGCCCTTACGGGCTGCCATATCCTGCACTTAAACCTCTATTTCTCACACCCTAAACATGTAGCTTTACAGAAGGGGTGGTGCTAGCAGCAAGGTGGGCGTATGGTGGGTGCAGTTCCCTAAGAGAAGCCACAGTCAAAATGTGTGTTGGAGCTGTTTTAATTGACATAAGGCTCCAGTGTGAGTGTGTCTGTATGCCTGTATGGGCGAGGGTACGAGGAAGGGCAGAGGGAGGAGATGGCCGAGTATTGATAAGACTTGAGTGTCATTAGCCAGAGGAAATTGTCAGGGAGGTTCTAAAGAGCACTATCTTTGCTTTGCTACAGTGCAGCATCTCAGCATCAACACTAACACACAATCCAAAGAAATACTACACATTCCTGCATAATGAGGCCCTAAATCTGTGTGTGTGTTCACAAGTAAATAAAGCAATAATAAGTATTTGTGTGAGAGACATTCCTACATTCCTCAGAGGTAAAGAAATGAGAGAACAAGAGAAGGTAAAAAAGACAAAACATAATGATAAGCCTTTGTTTGCAATGCATTTCTTGCAGAAAATGACAAACTGCTGTCAAATATTTACAGTAATACCAGTAAAGAAAATCCCCCCATTTTCCACAGCTCTTCATGCATGAAAAGGCATTTATATATTAAAGAAAAAGACATTTCTAAAAACAGCTAAAATTACCTGGGTTCATACTGGAAAATGCCTTTTAAAGATATATTAAAAACATGTCCAATATTACTGAAAAATAACCTAGAATATTTCTTTTTTGTCGTTTCATTTTTATGGAACATTCAGGTTTTTTTTTTACCTGATATTATTTCAAAAATACAATGATGGTAATAAACCTATGAAAAGTATGAATGGCAGGCAGCAGGGAAAATCTTAACATATTAAAATTATGTATTTACATTTACAACCTTTCATTATCAAACACACTGGCAGTGTTATTTTGCTTTGCAGGCATCAGACTTTGTAAAAAGTAAAATTCTGACAGACACAGCAGGATGGATGGATAGATGGACTGAGCAGTGTAAAGGAAGTGATACATTTCACATGTTGCTGTAAGAGACCTTCGCATGGCTGGACAGACAGGGCTTCAGACCTCCTCGCATCTGAGAGGCTTTAACGGCCCATCCAGGAAGGCCCATTTCCAGGTGACAACAGTGAAGTTGCAAAAGTGCTAAGAGCTAATGCGCCCCAGCATGGTAGTGCGCTGGTAGTGTCGGTGCAAAATAGCTTTGCAGACCCACGTCTACTTTTTGTAAATGTGTACTTTAGCCAGGGTCAGTGTCCAAAATATGCGGTCTAAGCAGTAATGTGGGTCACTCTTATTAAAGTTTGTGATGTTGCAGTATCTTAATTCCTGCAACAGAAAGACAGGAGCTACAACACACCAAGATGGTCTTTGTAGTGAAATGAAGCAGAGCATTAAATACAATTAAAACTACTGCCTGAGCCATACTCAGTGCTTCTCACCAAAGCTCTGTGATCCTTAATGTCCTGTTACCACTGAGCAACATGTGGTTGGCTTTTTGAAGGACTGCACGCAAGTATGTCTCTATAGCATCTGTGTTGGTCAAGTACCCACAATCCTTCCTCTCTTCTTAGCCAAAGAGCTACGCGAACAGATGCCAATGCTGGTGGTGGCTGACTAAAAGCAGAGGTCAGCTGTGATAGATGTAGTAATCCCAGCTGACAATAACATCAGCAAGAAGGAGCACGAGAAGATGGAGAAGTACCAGTACCTGACGGAACCACTGGAACAGATGTGGATGGAAGAGTGGTACTTGGTACATTAGGCTAAGAGGATAGACAGCACTTACAACATCTGAGATCACGATCCTGGGAACAGCTAAATAATTCCGCTGAATCCTCAAACTCCCAAACCTCTGGTAAGGCATTCAGCAGGTGGACAGATGTATGGCAGTGCTCAGTTTCCAATAATGGCTTTGAAAGAATGGTTGCAGCACCACCACGGTTGCAAACTATAGATTTTTTGCAAGTAAATGAAAATGTCAGTGGCATATGGGGATTCTAAATATCCCATTATAGTTTGCATCCTCTTGCAACCTCTGACTTCACTTTTATATTTCTTATCTGCATTTCTTCCAAGTTGACCCAAAATGTGTTATATCTTAAAAGAAAGTACAGTCAAGAGAAAGAATGGGTTATTCATGTCCAGTTGTTTATAAATCAGTACCTGGGATGGACATGAGGGAATGCACAAAGAAGTGGAAAAACTAGAGGAACAAATATGTTTGCACCTGAAAGAAAAAAAAATGACGACAACAAAGCCGTTTCTCTGGGCTGGCACCGCATGTAAAACACTGGGACACAACCACAAGGTAATTAAAACATAATGCCACTCGCACAAGCATAAATGTCAGCAATGACGCGGGCTCTACAATAATTCAGTGCAGAAGTCTAAATCAGGCCTGAGTCATTAAATGGTGTGACAGTTCGAATATTCCTTTTTAGACTGCACTGAAACAAAGTAAATATAAACAAAAAATAGGCACCTCTGATCAAAAATGTGGTTTGAATCTTTCAAAATGATTCAGTCTTGTTTCATTTCTCCTTGCCATGCAGTATATGGGGTTGGTGTGTGATCAGGTTATACTGCAGGTATGAGCATCAGTGCGTCTGTGTTAACTCTGTGCCCTGCAGTGCTTACACTAAGTTCTTGGCCAGCCAGAAGAGAGAGATGTAAGGTAGGCCTTTGAAGGCCGTGGCATGGCTTTGATGTGCAAGGAGGTCTATAGAGGAGAGGGTATTCATATTAAAATGAGAGAGGCTGAAACATACAGAAAACCTTCAAAGACACACACAAGCACAGACACATACCCACACACGCAATCACAATCAGCACGCACTTCAAAGACAAGTTTGAGGCCTTCCTGCATGGACTTTGTGGCTGCAGGCATTACATCGCTCCCTGAGAAAAACAGAGTTTTCATTTTCTTTTCGTGACCTCACCGGTGCCACCTTGACTCTCTTCAATCTGTCAGGGTGTGTGTTTGTACTCGGTTCACGCTGTGAGACATCGTTCCGATTACGCTGTGCCTGACTGCACTGATCTGAGAAGGAATGCAACCGGTGAACAGAGATACCCCCTTACCAAACACACACACACACAGAAACACCAGCACTGTAAACACAGGAACAATGTGCATGGATCTCCCATGGGTGAACGGGGTAAAGGGGGGGGGGCTGGGGGCTACCCTTTGGCTAAGTTAAATCCTAATGCCTCTAATCTTCTCTCTGTGGCTCTCTGGTATCTTCATCTCATATCTGTGCCCTTCAGCTGCCAAACACAACTTTAATTTGGATTTCCTTTCATCACAGATTCTTCAATATCAGCATCCTCTGATTTAGCATCTTTAACAGGAGTTTTCCTTTATGTGCTCAGAGGGAGGTGGGAGTGCAAACCTCCTCACATTCTGGGCAACATATCTGCTGTTAAATGTTGATTACTGCAATACTGCATCATATTATTTTTTGAAGGTAACAAATTCCAATTAACACATTTGATGAAAACACAGATTTGTTACATATTGTTGCAATCACTGCACTCTGAAAGCTGGACAGGCCTCAGTTTAAGTTGGATAAGCGGGTAAAAACAAACAAACAGGTGGATCGATGCAGCAGTTGCATATCTTGGGTATTAAGACGCCAACCATGAACCACAATGTTTCCAAACTGATAGCACCTGGAGGGCTTTTGTTGCATCTCTCACTCAGAACACAGATGTGTATGACTCTGATAACTTGCCAAATGAAACCCAACACCTTTTTAGTGCCTTATTTTAAAGAACTTTTGTTTTTCTTTAAAACTCCTGTTCTCAGATGCATCATTGATCAACTGTGTGAACCAACCATAGAAGTTTTTAAATCAGTGAACTGCTTTATGAAATCAGAATTACTATTGGCGTGATTCTGCAACCAGAAAATATTTATCATAGAAATAAATGAAATAAATTTGAGCATTTTCTCTGTAAAAACATCCAAACACAGTGCTGTCCTCTATTCGTGCATGTGTGGAGAGCATGCTGAAGTGAAATAAAGGTATTTCCACTGGTTGTCATTTATTGTATATCATGAATAGTTTATGGTTCTGTGGTTGTTTTTTTGTTTTTTTGTTTTTTAAATGCATCACACTGATTCTAACTCTGAATCTAAAGGCTGTTTCAAACACTTGACAGAAAAATTTTATCCAACCTGACATTCTGTGTTTATGCAAAATATTTTGACAACTTTTTTTTTTCTTTTAAACCTTGGATTACTTTGGTAATTTTTTGCCGCATTCTCCCTAATGCAACGACTGTAAATGAAGCCGTGCTACAGTATGGCTTTTATACTATGAAAGCGGCATTACAAAACAAAGGAATTTTCAGATAACAGCTGCTGCTTCAAGCCAACAAGTCAACAAAGCTACTTGCTCTGAAACATGTATGACAGAGTTTAGCTAAACTTAACCAGTTTGTTCTCGAGTGTTAAGGCACAGGAAACAGACCATGGACACACAGATAGGTGTGAGTATCATGCACCAAAGTCTGCAGCATGGTGTTTGCATCAGAAGATCAGCAGAGAGAGGGAGGGTGGACAGAGAGCTGAATGGTTGATTGTCATGCTGTCAAGTCTGAAAAGGGCAGGGCAGGTATTGTAATGCAAACACACTAAGACACAGAGTGGGGGTAGTGTGTGTGTGTGTGTGTGTGTAAAATGTAATCTAAAGGGTGTGTCTCTCAACATAAAAACAGCTAATATTAGAGCTGGAAAAAAAAGTGTTATTACATTAAACTTCACAATCCACCTGGAAGCCTGTGAAATAAAGTCCCAAACATGTCTGTGGAGGTAATATCTCAGCTTTTTTTCTTCTTTCTTCTGAGTAAAGCATGATTTAAAAAACAAACAAACAAAAAAACAAACTAAGGTTGGCATTTAGTCAAGCGCCATTTCCACACTGAAACTCTGGAAAATGTCAGGAAAAACCTGGTCTGTGCATTATCTCACATGTGGCAGACACAGGGCACCCACTTGTTCACTCGCTGTGACCTCTCTGAACAATTACCTGCTCTATTTCCATGAGGCTTCAGTCAAACATTACACAGACTTTACTAGAAAGCTGGCAGACTAAAGACTGTTTAATGTCCAGACTGACTAATTTGGGCAAGTAATGTCTTTAAAAAAGATCCAGGGCTGCAGCGCATGAGCGAAAACAGCTTTGGTTAGCTGTCAGGCTAACATTTAGGAAAGAAAAACATATATAAAAATATCTTTAATACTCGTTTAAGAAAAAAAAATGATAGAGCTCAACATCAACTTTCTCTTTATTGTTTGTGTGCTACCTTCTTACTGCTTACATACAAGCCCATTTCCAAAAACAGTTGGGATGCTCTGTAAAATGTACGTATAAAATATGGATGTATGACATTTACAAATCATTGCAGTCTGTTTTTATTTATGTTTTACACAGTGTCCCAACTTTTTTGTTAACCCTAACCCTAACCACTGTATATGAACTCCTTTATTTTACTGTTCCATTCCACAGACTGGCAAACTGCTCATTTGCCCTCTCCTTGAGTGAGATTCTTTTACTCAATATTAAAATTGATAAGATCACTTTACCTATGTAATATAGCAGGCATGGAACTGCCACCAAGACCTCCAACCCCAAAATACTGAGGAGCATGTAGATGTATACAGTCTGTGGCAATCTCGCAGCCAGAAGCGTCATCAGCAGAACATTTCCTGTTCACACACAGAAATAAAAACACTCATTTATGCTTTAGCATTACTACCACCTTGTGGAGAACACTGACAACTACAGATTCATTCACAGTGTCCTGAAGAAAGGCTGTACCTGCAGAGTGTATAATGAGTGGCAGCTGTTTCAGTCCCTGCGTCCGTCTGTAGAATCGCAGGTATCCTCTGCTCCGGGCCCAGTTGTGGTGGTGCTGCACGCAGCCCGTGAACACCAGCACCAGCAGCCATAAACACGTCTTCCCAAACACAATAATACTGTCGCCTTGGACGTTTTGCAAAATACTCATACACACTTCCTCTTGGCCAAATTTTAACACACATAGCACTGCCACACATACTGACAACACAACATACAAAACCTTAAAAAGAAGAGAGTAGAGGAATTGAAACTTGCAGCTATTTAATAATTTTGTGAATACTGTGTGTGCAAATGTGTGCATATCCTACATGCAGCAGAGACAGCAGAAAAGCAAGGCGGTGTGTTGGCACAATCTGAAACTCTCTCCTGATGGCAGAGTGGAGGGCATCAGCAGAGATCAGGGGCCCATCCACCAAAGAGTCTTCCTCTATGCTTCGTGTCATATCTGCCGAGGGGCCTGCCTGCTGAAATGCACACGTACAGTGTGAGATTAAAATATAATCTTCAGTGTTTCCACGTTTTATATTTTTGCTTCCTAAACGTATACCATATTTTGATTTTGTTGATAATCTGTGACTGCATCTCATAACATCAATTTACTTAACACACATCACTTTTCATTTATTTCATCACACTGTCAGCTTTATGTAACTGCCTCCAGGTCGCTTAAAATTACCTTAAAGTCATTAGGTGTGACTAGGGCCTTGAAATTTGGAACGGGCTTTAGGGCCAGATAGAAGAAATAAGTCTTGGTGACCGAAGACAATGACTTCCCACACTTTTCTGTCAGTAAGATGTAAATAGCAGTATACGAGTGGTTGAGTCTATGGAAGGACAAAGCAATAGCGGGTAAGAGTTTTAAGGTTTGTGTGCAGTGTGAAAGTGTATGCACATAAATAACACCGACATAATCCAATGACTGCAGTCAAACAGAAGCATGTCTGCAAATCTATCGTGTTTTTAAGGCCAAAGCATTAACCACTAAAGACTGTCACGCTGTGAAACAAGTCAGGCAAAGTTTAGGGACTAAGAAGCGCAAAGACAACCTGTGGTTACTTTATATCACCTGTGTAGGCGACTAAAACAGAAGCTAACACAGAGTTTCGGTTTTTAATTTTCAGCCTTCAGAACACGAAAACAGAGGAGAAAGCAAGGGAGCTGACCACAAACAGCTAATACTTGCTAATCTAAGTGTTTTCGAAAACATATCTGCTGCGTAACAGGAGATGAAGAGAAGCAGAGTAACAGCAAAGTAACGCCTCATCGTGCTGTTTTTAGCCGACAGTTCCAACTAGCCAGCTAGCTCACAGGCTAACTCCCGCGGTGTTAATGTGTGTGGGAACAAGCGAGCTGTTGACATGGCAACCAGTTTAATGATGGGTACGTACCGCATAAAGTGACGGTCCCTTTGAGTCCATCCGTCTCGACGCTCCGCAGTTTTAAAGAGCAAATGAAACAACAAACTACATTAGCGTACAATTTATCAGACAGACAGGTCAGGTGAATTTTGGTCAACTTCCGGTCCTTCCTTCTTCTAGTGCCGTTTTTCAGTAGTTCCGTTATCGCTTTTGTTTTAAATACAGAGAATAGAAAAAAATAGTGACCCACTAACAATATCCAAACCACTCTTTATCTGAAGCCAGTATTTTTTTTCCTTTTCTTTTTTTTTGGAAGATCTGAAGATTTTATATTTATATTTATAAAAAGATAAGGTAAGATAAGATAACACTGGATATAAAAGCAGCACAGATCAGCTGATCTCATCCTGTATACAAAGAAAATTTACTAGCGCTCACAATAGAAAGTTGCGATTCTTTTCCCCACGTGGAGCCACTACAACTGATCTTATGGCTCCACAGCCTCCTGAATCCCACTTTAACTAATACTAAATACATACTACATACTAATTTTCTTGTTTAGGTGTGGAGGCAGAGTCACCCTCTACAATGTAGACAACAGAAAATGGAGCTATTTTTTAAATTCCCTTTCACTGCTTGTGTCCTACATAACAGACTCAAGCTGAGTAGATTCATTAGAATTAGGATTTAGATTGGAATATTTGTGTTCCCTTGTAATAATATTTTATTATAATATTAATATAGTACGAGCTACAGTTAGCTTTGCAGAATAATAGAAAGAAATGTCCTCCAAAGACCTACTTTTACGTTTTTTTACTTTGAGTAAATTTCAGAGCCTATACTTTTTCACTTTTACTTGAGTAAAGACGTTGATTTAGTACTTCAACTTTTACCGCAGTATTTTGTTGCTTGTTTATTTTGCTGATCTCAGCATAGACATTTTTGTGTAAAGTCATATTACCTTTATCACTTTAACAGCATGTCTGAGTTAAAGAAAGCAAACCCAAATGAAGAAACAGATAGCATCCCATTTAAAATATTTTATTGATAAACATACAATTGCTATAAAAGACAATGAACTGATCTCTATTCCTCTGAGATGAAGAAGCTGTCGGGTGTCCAGATTGAGGTGAGACAAGAAAGGAGAGAGCAATTCAGATTATTCTCCAGGGAAGCGACGCTTGTGATACAGAGGCATATGAGGAGAGATTTTAGGACACTGTGGACTACCATAACAAGATATTAAATGGGAGAAGCAGCAAGTAACTTTGTGTCATTGGTTTAGTTTACTGGAGGCAGGGGAAGAGGACAGCAGGTGATTAGGAGAGGCTGATCCATTTAACTTTTTTTTTTTCCTTGCTGGTATGGAACTGTGCTTCAAGTCAAATTACACACTGCATTCATAACCACACACACACACCACCCGCACGCGCACACACACACACACACACACACACAATGTGCCAAGACCCTTAGGTCTCTGTGAGTGTGAACTACTCCTGCACACACACTCCACTCACCCTCACATTCATTACATAAGGCACTGATTCAGGTGCAGTCTATCAGAAGAAGCAATGGCTAAAACATCCTAAAGGGAAAATATTTAAAATCCAAAAACAAGTATTATTACTCAACAACATGCATTCTCAGTCCTGTAAAATGACTTACAGAGAAGAAGCTTAGGTTAGCCCCCCAAAAAAACAAAAACAAAATCATCAGAACCATAAGACAATAAACAAGAGGATAGGTAAGAAAACAACAACTCACTATCCATCTGAGCAATACTCACAATAACTTATATATGTTCTTTTTTTCATGCAAAATTGTAAACACAAAACCCAGAATAAAGGAAAAGGTATGAGTAAGGCATTATAATGGTCAAGCTACTTCAGGTTATCCAACCTGAACCCCTTTTGCATCGCACTCAAGAGAGTGGAGTCACATGATAATTGCAGAAGCAGGAGTTAATGAGTCAAGATTTGGGAGGCCGATGTGTTACAGACAGTAGTGTTCAGCATTTGGCGTTCGTGACAGAAAAATCCTTATTTAAGTGTCTTGCATGGATGTGCAAAGGCCTAAACATACTTATTTATTGATTACATCCATGCTACTAAAAAGAAGCGTATACACGTGTACAGTTAAAGAAGTATAGTCATATTTCTGTGTGTGTATTTTGTCGAAATATTTGACCCACGTCAGTTCAGACACCTCGTTGTGAATGTCCACAGGAGCCGTTGTGCATTCGAAGAGGAAAAAAAGATGACTTGTAGCTTCAAGACTGTTCCAGAGTGTGATCCAAGGTTTGAAAAGAGTTCTCCACCCAGTCATTGACTGAGGGCCCAGTTCCAACATAGTGTCATCCATAGTGTGGTGGGCTGACCTCTGCCTGCAAGCAGAAACAGACACATAATGTTTACAGTCCTATAACAAGGTCACGTTGATAAGACTTATGCTGTCTTAGTCTAGGAGGAACTGAAATGTTTAACATGTGAAACAAGAACAAGAATAATGTCCCCCTCTAAACCCCATTTTATTAAGGGTCTAGTTTATACTCATATTATAAGACAGACTGTTTTGGATTAGTGTTAGGCTTGTAATCATGAGAGCTAAGGTCAATATAAACTTCAGAAGAAGATGTTTAGGAAAGCCTGAAAGCAGAAAAATCTGTCTTCTTGTAAAACAGACATAACAGTTCTGTTCAGTTGAATTCTCCTTAGTTTTCTTTTCACCACTGTCTGTGTATACTGGTTAATCAAGTAACTTCCATCATATCAGAGATGTATGCACTCAGAAAAGTTAAAGAGAGAGTACAGCCAGAATGTGGCTCTCTTCCACAGCATGTCTTTTGTCCTGTCTCCTTCTCCTTCCCAACCGGTTATGGGAGAGGACTGCACCTCCCTGAGCCTGGTTCTGCCGGAGGGTTCTTCCTGTTAAAAGGGAGTTTTTCCTTCCCACTGGCACCAAGCACTTGCTCATAAGCGGTCATTTTGACTGTTTGGTTTTCTCTGTAATTATTGTAGGGTCTTTACCTTACAATATCATGCGCCGTGAGGCGACTGTTTGTTGTTATTTGGCGCTATATGAATAAAATTGAATTGAATTGAATTAGGATCAGGTTCTTAGCTAAGGCTCATACTCCAAAAGTTAGCCAATCCCCAAAGACACCACAAAAAACAAAACAAAAACAAAAAGAGATGGCAGGAGCCGAAAAGCTGAAGCTTCAAAATGGAGCCCAAAAACCAATGGGTGACATCACAGAGGCTAGGTGTGTGTTTTGTATGCTGTCTATGTGCAAGGCAGGATGCAGTATGTGTCTCAGTCTGTGCTTCCTTGTGTGGGAGTGTTCCTGTCTTCTCACCCCGAGATGCAATGTAGCACTCATGGCAGCTCAGCAGTCCATTACGAATCCGTACGTCAGTCCCTGCAGTGGCATCACCGAGCTGTCCACCACACTTTCCACACTGCATTTGGAAATAAAGCTAATAATTAACATTATGCACACACAAGACTGTTTTAGACAACATGGATAAACTCTAAAGATGATTTTTACTCATGCAGTTTATCCACTATCGTTTTTAATATGTCTACCTTTGACATAATTATGATATATACTCACTTCTTTATTAGGTACACCTTAATAGTACTGTGTTGGACCCACTTTTGCTGTCAGAACTGCCTTAATTCTTCATGGCACAGATTCAACAAGGTACTGAAAACATTCCTCAAAAATTTTGGTCCATATTGGCATGACAGCATCACACTGTCGACTGCACAATTTTTGAATCTCCTGTTCCAACACATCCCAAAAGTGCTCTATTGGACTGACATCTGATGACTGTGGAGGCCATTTGAGTACAGTGAACTCACTGTTATGTTCAAGAAACCAGTTTGAGGTGTTCTGAGTTTTGTGACACAGTGTGTTATCCTATTGGAAGCAGCCATCAGCAACAATACTCAGGGAGGCTGTGGGATTTAAATGATGCTCAGTTGGTACTAAGTAGCCCAGAGTGTGTTAAGAATTTATCCCCTACACCATCACACCACCACCAGCCTGAACCCTTGATACAAGGCAGTAAGGATCCATGCTGTGCCATCTGAATATCACAGCAGAAACTGAGACTCATCAGACCAGGCAATGTTTTTCCAATCGTATGTCTATTGTCCAATTATGCTGAGCCCTTGTGAAGTGTGTCCTCAGTTTCCTGTTCTTAGCTGACAGGAGTGGCTCCTGGTGTGATCTTCTGCTGCCGTGTTATCAGCTGATTTGACATTTACATTAACGAGCAGATGAACAGGTATACCTAATAAAGTGGCTGGTGAGTGTAGATATGCTTGTTTCTGTTTCTGTATGGTGGAAAAATAAAGTCTCCTAATTATTCTGCATGTGATACCTTGAAACAGTGTATGTGGAAAAACAGCCCCAGCGTATCTATGATCATAGCAGCACCTTTTCCCAGAGGCTCAGAACAACCAGTGCATAGTCTCTTTCCACTAACACACCTACACAGATAAAGAGAGCAGGAGAACAGTTAGTCAGATACCACCTCTGCTTTCCCCACATTAATGAAGCTTCACTTCACTGATCTGTGGTAGTCTTTCAGGTATCTATTGGTGCATATGTGTGCTAGCATTATCACCTGCTGGGTGAGGGAGGCTGAGGCTTTGAAGGGGAGGACTGCTGTTTACTTGTAACAACATCATGCGATCCAGATCTGAGGTCAAGAAAAGAAAAAAAAAATTCACATATACAGCCAAAACATGTGTGCCATGCTAGCAAACACATTTTATTGTAAAAAGCTTCTAAATAACTGAATATTTTCACCTGATATGTATGTATAGGTTTATGACTGGGTGTTTTTTGTGTTCATTGTATTTTATCCTTTGTAATGTGTTTCATGACGAAACAGGTAAAGGATACAATTAGCAGCAAAGATGTTTGTACTGAGAACTTAATGTAGATGAGTTTGAGCTGTTCACACTTTCCCTTCTCCAACAAGTTCAAGTTATGTCATTATCGCTAACCCAGAATCTACCATTCAAACCGCTCACTAACAATTGCCAACATAATACATATTCATGTAATATTTTCCAGCCATTTGTTCATGCATTTTCATAGTGCCTTATTCCAATTCGGGATCAGCCTACCCCAGCTGTCACAGGGTGAGAAGCAGAAAACACCCTGGACGGGACACCAGTCTATCACAGGGCTAACAGAGAGATAAAACCATTCATGAGGAGGCTGGAGTACCTGGAGAGAGTGCTAACCACTGCTGCCCAGCATTCAATTCAATAATGAAAAACTGTGTAATATGGGACAACTTGAAATGATGCAAGGGTGCACATGCATGCATACACAGTGTACCTTTTAACAACCTGCGCCTGGTTCAGCTGAAGATTGCGGTCCAGAGAGGCTGTTTTCCACAGTTCCTGTTTCTTTAAAGGTTCAACATCAGTCCCAGAATCTATAAAAATAAATCAAATATCATATATTCTAAAGAACAAATGGTTAAACTATTCTCACATAGGAGCAATCGGACATTAGAAGCTTTGTCCTAGGGAGGTTAAAGTGCGTTTAACATCTGATCCAACGCCTTCAGACGTTTGTGGTGTCCCATGGAGTTCCGTCGGGTATGTCCAGAAATGTAAGTAGTTCATACTCACCCTGGAAGAAGTGCAGCTTTGATACATGCTGATCTTCATTCCCTGTAGAGGTTTTTTGGCCGTTGTGCTGCAAAGGAACATTTCTTCCTTTTGTATTGTCATCTTCTGTAGCCAATGAAGTTGTTACTGCCTGTCCTGGCAGCTGGTTCAACAGGCCGGTAGGATTGAGGGGTGTGACCGTCTCCTCTAGAATGCGTCTTTCCTGGAAGATGCGGAGAGAAAAAAAACAACCAAAGATGAAAAATAGGACATGCAGAACGAGCACACGATACTTTTTTTGTTTACAGCTAGTCTGTCTGGACGTTTGTACCTCTTCATTGTGTTTCCTCTCCTCCTCTTCAACCTCAAGCTGTGCTTTCTCCCATTCCTTCATCAGCTTCTCTTGTTCTCTCTGGTATTGCTCCTGAATTGAAACATGTTTGTGTTAATTTCTGCATGCACAAAAACACACACGCGACACATACAAAACATTTATACACGCATCAAGTACATCGTATGCAGTCGGTTTTCTACTATGCATTCGTGCACATACACAGCATTACGCTGCAGTACCTTTAGGAGGCGCTCCTGCTCCTGCTGCCACATTTCCAAACGCTTACGCTCCTCATTGGGGTCCCAGACCCAGTGATTAACACGTTTAGCCAAGTTCAACATTGGGGTCTCAGTCTACCCAGACCCGACCAACAACCACAGACACACATGTATACCAACCAAAAGGACAGAAAGAGAGGAAAGGTGAGAGGACAAGTCTGACTACAGTCACTACAGTGACCACTGGAGACAAAGGGTCAGGACGGGATCATATCAAAGAATGAAGGAGAAACAGAAAGAAGGAGCTGGAACCACTCAGAGATACTCACGGTCAGACTGCTCTCCTCGAGTCCTTCTGTGGAATGAGACAGACACAAACAGAAAATATTTACAACTCAGGAAAGAAATGAAGCAGACTGTCTGCAGGGCACAATTATGATGAACAATTATGATGAACAATGATTAGTATAAAAGGAGAGCCGTTTTACCTGAGACAGTGGGGGAATATTCTTCCATGCTGCTGGGTGTAGAAGGTGGTTCAGCAATCTTTTCATTCTCTGGTTTCCCAAATAGGCCAGTGATCCCAACCTGCAGGGTGAACATTCAAATATATTCATTAAATATTCAGTGGCAAGAAAATGTAAAGAAAAAAAAATAGTGGCCACTACTGATAGCAAAAATGAAACGGTACTTAAAGTGGACCTATTCTGCTTTATTCCAGCTCTATCCATCCATCCATTCTCTTCCGCTTATTCAGGGTCACTGGAGCCTATCCTAGCTGACATAGGCCAAGAGACAGGGTACACCCTGTACAGGTTACCAGCCTCTCACAGGGCCAACACAGAGAGACAGACAACCATTCATACTCACATTCACACCTATGGGCAATTTAGAGTGACCAACTAACCTAACCCCAGTAACTGCATGTCTTTGGACTGTGGGAGGAAACTGGAGTACCCAGAGGACACCCACACAGACACAGGGAGAACATGCAAACTCCACACAGAGAGTACTGCTGTCATGGTCTGGGTTTTGTGGACCCTGTGTGTTTTTTTGCTTTGCTTTTAATTTGTCTGTTCTGGGGGTTTTCTTTTGTTGTGGGGTTTTAGGTTGTTTCTAGTTCCTTGTGTTTTCTTGTGTCTAGTCTGCATCTCTGTTCCCCTGAGTCCCTTCCTGTTTTATTTTGATAGTCTCGTGTTCCCTGTGCTTTGTGTCTAGTTTTACTTCCCTTGTGTCATTAGGTTCATTTGGTTCACCTGTCATCCCCTGGTGTTTTCACTTGCCCTAATCCCCTTGTGTGTGTATTTAAACCCTTTGTTTTCCTCTTTTCCTTGTTCAGGTCCTCGTCTTTTATCTGTGTGGATGACTGCTGTGTGTTTTGTTTTCTGAGTGTTCAAGGTTTTTGAGTTTAGTTTTGTGTAGCTGGCCCCTGCCCAGCGTCTGACTTTTGTAGTCCTTTAAATAAAGTAAATAAGCACACGTCCGCTCTTGCCGTGTCCTGCTTTGAGGTCCTCCCTGCCCTGCCTGCGGCACCCAGCCATGACAACTGCCCTATTCCAGCTCTATATTTTTTATTATTGGACCTCATTATTTGAAGCTTTGGCCATGTTTAAATATACGTACTGTGCGACAGTCTTGGTCCACCCTTCATTTATTTATAATTTGTGAGGAAAATGGGAAATGGATGTAGTGATTTATTAAAACGTGTGCAAACATAAATGGAAATACAGTATATAAGGCAAAAAAGGACTTTGTTCAATTCTAAAAAGCTTGAAAGTCAATATTTGGTGAGACCACCGTTATTCTCCAGCACAGCCTGAATTCTTTTTGGCAGTTTTCTTGTCATTTCTTGAAGGACATTCAAAGCTCTTATTTGGATGTTGGCTGCCTTTTGTTCCGTTCTCTGTCAAGATGATCCCACACTGCTTCAATAATGTTGAGGTCTAGGCTCTGGGGAGGCCAGTCCATGACTGATAGTGTTTCATTGTGTGTTCTTCCATCCAGGTATGCTTTTACTGGCAGTGTTTGGGATCACTGTCATGCTGCAAAATTAAGCCGTGCCAACTGGTTGTTTTCCAGATGGTATTGTATGGCGGATAAAAATCTGATACCTTTCTGCGTGCATAATTCCCCATCATCACTGGGTGAAATGCAGCCTCAAACCATGATAGTCTCCACAGTAATTTACACTCACTGTCATATCTCTCTCCTGACCTCTTCTGTACATACTGACGATTTTAACCAAAATTTCAAATTTAGGGCAACTGATTTTCAGTCCAGTTCTTGTGTAATTTTGCATTCCTCAGCCTTTCCTCCCTGTTTCCCTTCCTTGAACATGGCTTCATGACAGATACCCTTCCACTGAGACCACTTCTGATGAGGCTTCAGTGAACAGTAGATGGATCAGCTGAAGGGCCAGCTACATCTCTCAGGTCCTGTGTCAGGTTTTTGCTGGATTTTTTTCCCCCTAATTCTTCTGAAAATGGTCAGGTACAAGGACTGCACTGAAAATGAGTGAAAAAGCAGCCAATGTCCAAAGAAAAACTTTGAAAGACCTTGAGAAAGCCTGGAGAACTATTGCTCAAGACCACTTTAAAAAAAATGACAAGATAGTCTTGCTGCTTGAAAATGTAAAAAACTTTTGCACAGTACTATATATATGACAGAAAATAAGGTAAAGCAGAAAAGTTCCCTTTGGCCTCTGCTGACCATGCTGATGAACTTTTATGTTGTTTTTCTGCTAGTTTTAGTCAGTGTAAATGTTCATTCATATGAACTTGGATAAACTATAAACAGGATGCATATTTTAACATGTCACTTGTAGTATTACCTCTCCAGTGTTTTGGATGTCTGGGTGAAGCGGCTCCACAACCGTCTGCGTGAGCTCTGTCACAATAGTTGTTGTGATGACACAGTTTCGGCCTCCGATCAGGGAGCTGATGGCAGAGCCTGAAGACGGTGCTGATTTCTCTGTCTGTGAAGGTGGTGGTGGCTGCTGCTCTACAGTCTCTGCATTTTTTACAGTCTCCACAGGTGGAGCGTCTTTATCCGCCTCTTTGGAGGAAACATCTTTGGTGTCCTGCGATGAGTGCTGAGAGGAGGTAGGTGGAGTGGAAACAGTTAACTCCTCCGTCACCACTCCATTCACTCGCACCAACCCGTCCTTATGAGAGGAAAGTAGACAGAGGGAATAAATGACTCTAACCAGCATGTGCAGCTTTTATTAAAAGTGTACAGACTTTAAGAAATGGCTTATAAAACTATATAATGTAGTTAAAAGAAGATGTAATGGCTAGTCTGTTAAGGCACATTATTCCTCACAATCACAGTTTTTCCTATGCTGTCTATAATTATGTTTTTACACAAGCTTCTTATCATTGGTGCCCCCAGGAAGAGTTACAGTTGTTGACCCTATCAGGGTTTTTGTGTTGTTTTCAAGTTTTGGATCCTTGGTTAAAATGATTGAGTTTTTGTTTCTGTTTTGATTTTACTGTTTCGATTCTTATGTTTGTTGAGCTTTTGGTCCCCCATCTTGAGTTTATTTTTTTAATCTCCCCAGTGTCTCCTTGCCTCTTCCTCCCTCAGCAGCGTCTATGTGCTGTCATCTTCCCATTTTTCTTAGTGTCTCTCTTGCTCTTCCTGTCTTCACGTGCTGTCAATTGTTTCCTCCTGCTTTCCGCCCCCACCTGTGTCCCACTCCCTCCTTTTGTCAATTTACAGTTCCCTGTGTTCACCTGTTTGACTCCCTAGTCTGTTACCTGAGCTCCTGCTCCTTGCATTCCCTTCACCTGCTTTACACCTTTCTATTTGGGTTGTGCATTTTTGGGTTCAGCTCATCTTGCTCACCGGAGTAAATAAAGCTTGGTTTCTGTTTTCATATTTTGCTTCCCGAGTCTGCTGTTGGGTACACCTGTACATTAATCCTTTCAGATGCTTATATTTGCTTACACTTACATTATATTGTCTAATAAATCATTTAGCCATATGCATGGTATTAATTATAAATAGGGGAACTTAGTGCTACTCACATGCAAACATCAGGACTACAGGGAAAGTTTAGTGTTGGAAATTTTTTACTGAGACTCGTGGATGTATAGATGGCACCTTCATGAGTCTGTGTGGAGTTTGATGATATGATGAAACAATTTTGTCTAACAGATCATGCTGAAACACACTTTCCACAATAACTTTTACATAGTAAATTCTCATCATTGTTGAAATCTTTCTTATCAATACTTTCAAAAATAATTAAAAAAAAAAATCATCCAATGGCATTGTTTGAAAACTTGGAAGTTAAAGGTTCAATTTGATTGTTCCCCAAATTAACTCTGATTACAGAAGTCAGATATATAAAACACACAAGGAGAAGGTATCCTTTGCTGCAAGAGTAGTGACTGGATGCCAAACTGTGTACAAAATATATATTTGTATTTATTCACTTATAAAGAGGAAGTAGGTCAGATATTCCACGTCATTGAAATAAGTTATTATATGCCAGTCAGATGGGGTTTTCTTCTCCAGTGAGAAGCTGAGACTTTATCATTTTCTTCACACACCTAGAAACTGCATAAAGAGTGCTACAAAAGGTTGTGATGAGTAATATGAAAATAATAAAACATTAAAAGTTCCAAACAACTTCTTAAAATATGAGCACCAGTGATCAGATGATGCTGATGAGTGTGAGCCCTTACCTTGACAGGTTTGTGTCCAGAGAGCGCAGTCCTGGGCTGGTAGTAGGGTTTGGCTGCCAGCAGGGGGACGGGCCTGGAGGACACAGATGGCGGAGAGGGGAGAGCGTGTGCAGGCTGCGTGGGGTGAGGCTGCCCTTGTGCACTCAGAGATGAACTGTATTTGCTCTGAGGCTCTGCATCTGCTGTGATCGCGGTCTGCTGCACAGTTGGAGACTCTGTCAGTTGGACCTGTGGTTCACTGAGCTCCAGAGACTGAGGCGACACATTTTGTGAGTCTGTGACTGTGGAGAGGGGACTGTTTGTACTGTCTGATGTTGGAGGGCTGGTGGCTGATTTCTCTTGCTGATCAGCTGTATCTGTCTCTGTCGCTTCAGGTTTTGTGTGCTCTTGATTTGTTATTACAGGTGATACTGGTAGGTGCAGATGGTCTGACATCTCAGAGTTATTAACAGGTGATGTTTGCTTGTGCTCTTTGTCCATCTCATTTAGGTCCTCTTTTGGTTTTGAGGTGGATCTGGGGAGTTTTAGGCTGTCCAGTACTGCATCACTAATGGTGAAGCGGAGAGCGTAACGCTGTAAAACCAAGGCTGCCTCCTCTGGAGTCGCTGCGTTTCTGTAGGCTTCACACAACTCTGCTTCTCTGCGCTCCCTAAAAAGAGGAACAACACAATGCATTGTATTTGTAGTGCCTAGGTAGTAATACTATTACGGTACTAAAACAAATATGTTTGTAAGGACAGCAATAAACATTGTCTCAGTACAATCCTTACTTCTCCTCCACAATCTCTTTATAAGTCTTAATGCTTTTCCGCTTATTGCCGTCACTTCCCTGCTCCTTCATCCTTTTCTCTATTCTCTTCCTCTCCTCCTCTTTTCTGATTAGATCCTGTGACGCACTGCGACGGCGATTCTTCCAGCGAGCCAAATCCTGTCATAAGTTAACAGCTTTAATTCGGGTGGTTGCAATTATTTCCATATCCACCTCTAAGTACTACCTCACGGCACTCACGTCTTGCCAGTGGTCCTCCTCCTCCATAAAGCTGTTGTACTGCTCATGCATGCGTTCATGTCGTGATTGGCTGAGCAGTGGCAAGTGCCCCACCTCTTCCTCATTAAGCATGTCACCCATACTCACACTCCTAGAAAGGAAAAATATAGTGTTACCTTGGATAAATCACTAAAACACAGCGGGTATTCACTTTGCCCAATTTGGCCCTGGAAAATAGCAAGTTTAATCTGTTATTTGCATTTCAGTGTGTTCAAAATAATACACAAGCTCTAGTCTCAAATAATGCACAGTCCATGATCAAAAAGCAGCAAGAACAGGAAAAAAGTCTTGAAAATAAATGCATCTGCAACATTTTTCTATAAATATACACAAACACATGACATGCACAACCAATAACTGTAAGGAGGTAGTAACCTTTGTTTCTAAAGTTTGGAGAAGGTCTCAGGTTGAATTATTAATTTAGTGCTATTTGTGATTAATGCTGCCATTCTGGCTTTTTTGGTTTAATGATGGGCAAATTATTTATGCATGATACAAACAATCAAATTAAATCAATCCTTTCTGTATAAAGTCAATTTATATTAGTTGTGCATGTGCTGCGCCATGTCTCAATAACAATGTCTCATGAATGTCTTAGTAACAAAGACATGTTACTGTTTCTGTAAACTCACCGCAAAACAGTCATTCAATCAACCAATAGAGCAAAAACAACCATAGACTGTATATAAAAAATGGACAAAGTGTCCATGGTCGTAAAGTGAAGTGGAAGCGCTGTTGGTTTTTTAAATTAAATTAAATTTATTTATTTATTTTTGGACTCCTTTTAATGACCAGCAGGGGGTGACTCCTGTGGTTGGAAAAGGCTTCCAGTTGTATACAGTAGAAACTCAATAAAACTTTCCTGATGATATTATGGGCTAAGTTGCTGGTGTCAAGTACATCATGTCCTTATTAGATTCAGAAAAGATTATAAACTCAGCTTCTCAGTCAGACCCACTTCACTCGTTAAGTCCAGTTTTGAAACACCAAGTTGGTTATGGCAAAAATTGCTAAGCCTCACACATCAATAAGGGTGATACCCTGGCTATGTCCATCTTTTATTTACAGTCTATGACCATAACTAAATCATTTTTGCAAGCCAAACACAGTCACTCAACTTTGCAATATGGTATAATCTGATGAATGTTAATTAATGTGTACTTTCATCAAAAAATAAAATAAAATGAAGAATTACATTCAAATTTAAAAGCAATCAAGAGCAATAAAACCCCTGATGCTACTGATGAATTATGGTGTAACAAAGCACATTACTGTGATCATTACTCATGAATTTGTCCATATAGTCATCATGCAGGTGCTCATCCAGATTCACAGGTAATCACTTACTCGGTGTCCTCAGACATAAAAGCAACTCGTCGACTCATCCTAAAACAGCAAGTAAATGAGAGGAAAGAGCAGTTGAGGCTATGGGTAACAGGGGGTTATACAGGAACCCTAACTGCACACATCAATTTTCAAAGGTATCACTAATAGAGAGAAATGTTTTGCTTTGCAGATCTGAATAAAATAATAACAAACAAAGAGCAGTGGAACAGCAGGGCAACCATCCCATTCATCGAATCTCAGACGGGAAGTGATAACAACACATGCAGAAAGAGCTCAACAGATATCTCACATCATTGGAGGAAGCTCATCATCCTCCAGCCAGAAGGGTTTCTTTTGTGGTTTCTCACTCACATCCTTCTTTTTCTCCACTTCAGCTTTCTCCTCAACTCTCTCCTCCACTTTCTGCTTTTCCAGCTCTGCTTCCACCCTACAGATCTGGGAAGTAGCAGGACTGGGTGAAGGCATGAGTGAAGGAGAAGAGAGGGGCTCTGCTGTGACAGAAGTGTTAGGGAGCATCGCATCTCCCTTTCTCGCTCTTCCTCCTCCTCCTCCCGCCTCTCTCTTAGCCCTGAGCAAGTGGGACTGGTTGGAGCTTTGGAGGGCGGGGACTGAGGCTCTGCTGCCACAGCAACAATGCTGCTGAAACAACAACCCAATGACAAGGCCAAGATTAAGAGAAAATATGCTTACAGTGTAAATCAAAACTGCATCACAGAAGACTGAAGCTGATCCGCTCCGTCTCTGTTACAATCTGCTTTTAGAGCACTGAGTGGGAAGAGGTCAGAAAGAGCTTAAAGAGTCGGCTCACCCAAACCACAAAAGAAGGAATCTGCATGTTTTTTGCTTTTCTCATCAACTTTTCATTTTCATTTGAAGTTCCACCTTGGTGGAGCATTGGTGTTGATGCAAGAGGGTGCAAATGACACTATATAAATTTTAACCTGGGAGGAGACACAAATCCCTTTGGGGTTGCATCAGGAAGGGCATTCAATGTAAAAAAAAAATCTGCCAAATTAAATATGTGAAGCTACCCCTTGTGACTAAGGGAGCAGCGGAAAGTCGCTTTCTTTATTAGATGTTGTATGATTATAGACAAAAATGTGCAGGGTGGTTCAGATGATTCAGGTAATTCTTTGTAGTCACCCCTTCCACACTAATTTACCCAGATATCCGACCTGTTGACAAATACATTTTTAAATTATTTCAACCCACAAATACACAACTCCTCCTATAAGATTAGGAGTTGAGCAACAAAACATGTCAAACAGGTTCATCTTAGGCCAACATATTATATCATCATATTGCCTAGCAACCATCTACCAATGGGCTAAAATAACCAATTTTTTTAGCATTTTTGTACCTGTAACACTTTATAAAAACATCTTATCATTTTAATTTCACGACATTATCGTATTTATATCCACAAAACCTAAATATTGTGTCCTTATCTATATCATATGACATAATCATGTTGCCACCTATCAACAGGCGAGCCATTTTTTTGCATAGCATAGCATCTTGGAAAAGCGTTGTTTGACTTTGACAACAACAATAAGGTCATTTATATTCACAAAACATGAATATTATAAGCAATAATATATTGTTGCTTGGAAAACACCAACCAATGGACTAAAAGTACCTAAGCACTGCACGGACCCCCCCCCCCAAATGGGGTAATTACTATACTTTTTTCAGTGTGAGTTTAGGTATATCAGTCTGCCAACAGTACAAACAGACTAAACAGTACTGTAGCACGGGAACGTACTAGTTTACCTAAAAGAGGGATACCTGATAATTTCTTGGAAATTAATCTAGTTAAAACGGAGACGACGTTCATTTGGTACGCCGTGTAACCTGTTTTCTTTAATTCAATAAACAGCATATTGATGGAATATGCAAAGGTTTTAGGTAATTTATCGATCTGTAAAATATTTACATCCATAAAGATAGAATCAAATGACATTAATCTTTACATAAGTAAAGACTTTTTTTTAAAAAACGTTTACCTTTTTACATAACTTGGGTGAACCAACCTTTAAAAGTTTCAGCCACTTCAAAATGAAACAGCAGCAGTTTATGTGATCCAGCTGTGATTCACCGTTTAAACACAAACAGCCAACAATCTCATACCGAACATAATCCAAATGCCAAAAATCACGCCAAACAAAGCCAATGTTAGATGTCACAGACAAAATAAACAAAGCACGAACTGAGCTGAGCCATGTGAGAAACGGAGCTGCAAGAATCTAGACCACAGCACCCAATCCTTTCGTATAAATTACTGTACATAACACTCCCAGCTGCTGGAATTCAAACATGCTAACAACAACAATGCAGGCAGGCCTTGAAGCCATGTGAAGTAAACATGATTAAACCTTTATCCTTGCTAGTAAAACATTGTTAGTTGCAGTAGTTCAAAATCACTGCAATTTCTTTGCAAATACCTTTCACTGTCCTGCTTTTCTGTCACTTTAGGTCTGCTGTGCAGCGCCTTCATAGCAGACACTGTACTAATGTTATATTTCAGTGATCCAGGTACTGGCAGGAACTGATTTGTTTTGGCTGCACTCGCTTTTTGGAATGATGCAGTCCTTCGAGCCATCATATCATCTTTCTCCAGGTCAGGCACAGGCACATTTTCATCATCCTCATTATCATCGTATTCCCGCTCACTGCGAGACACTGATCGGATCACTGTTGTCTCGACCTGCTGTTGAGGTGTTTCCATGGGCTGCTGGTGCTCCACTCTGTGACAGAAAGTCTTTTAATTGAAATAACTAAAAAAAAAAAAGTTTAAAAATCTCTTAAGATGCAAACAACACCCAGCTTGTTAGTTGCTTCTGCACCCTGTTAGACACAATCCAGATCACAGCACAGCCCACCTGACATTCAGTTTCTTGCTCCTGTCTGCCTGCACTTCCTTCTTGTCTCGCGGAGCAGCATCTGTGGTTATATCCCCTTGTGTGCAACGTTTGTAGGCAGGCAGAGGCAGGAAACGGTTGTAAGTCACTGTAGCAGTGCTTTGTTTATGGAAAACTCCCGTCCTCCTTGCCATCATGTCGTCTTTCTGAAGATCCGGGACTCTCTCCTCTCCTTCCTCCTCCTCCTCCTCCTCTGTCCTCCCCTCATATTGAGCCAGTCGGGCATCAATCTCAGCAGGAGTGGGAGCAGCTTTGGCAGTCCAGGGTTGGCGGTCAGCAGAGGGAGGGGTAGTTTGATTGGGGTCTCCAACTACCTGGCTATTAGAATATTGTATAAAAGCTCAAACTACAGTAGCAAACATCGTCTATCTGCATTTGTAGATGACCCATATATGGTCATGAAGTCCAGGCATCGACATGCAGGAAAGCACAGAAGCAAGAGCAGAAACCAGACTGCAAACAAGGAAAATATAAGCATTCAAGGTTTAGAAAAAGCACACAAAAGAAATAAAGCTACAAAACCTTTTGGTACATTTGTTCCAGGTTTGAAAAAACTATCTCAAGGTGTTCAGCTTTTAAGAAAGCCGGACAGATGGGTGGACATAATGCCTCTGGCCATGGCTGACGTCATCACTGAGGCAACACCCTGACAAGATGGGTCAAAATTTGCTTATTAATGAAGTGAGACCATGACTTTTCTGCTAAAGTTACTAAACCACTTCACTGTATTCACATATACATTATAAGTCACTACTGATAAAACTGCGGCTGACAATATCCAAGGTTCTTCCTGCATAGAACAATTTCTGGTACCTTCTCAGAGAGGTTTTAGCCAGAGCCAAAGGAAAATCCCTTACATTGTATTTTTTTTTTTGGTGGGGGTGGGTGGGGGGTGGTTTGATTTAATTAAGCACATTTTTAATTTATCACATGATCAGAAGCAACAGAAACTTTACAGCAGGTGTCTGATGATGATGTTTGTGTGAAAGGTCATCCCCCAAAGGCTCAGTCTGAGCCAAGACCCTCCCCCCAACAGCTGACATATGAGCTGGCTGGCAGATTTATCTAGCTCTTCTGTTGCAGTATTTACTACATGCATGGGTCTGTGTGAGTGTATATGCTTTTGTTGCCTATTAAAACTACAGGCAAATCAGGACACTGCAGCAAAGTGCATTCAAACTACCCAATATACAAATTCAATTAGGAGCAATGCAACAAGTGATGCAGCAAAAAAGAAGCTTTTGCTCCTTGGCAGTCTATACTAATGCAAGCAACTTGGGATTTGAGCCACTAAGTTGTTTTCTGTTTGGCCTCATCCATACCTGCGTTCCCCCTCAGAAAGCTGGGAGCCTAGGCCAGTGGTAGGCATGGCTATGGTTGCCTTGGAAAGGAGTCGTCTAAGCAACTCCGTCTGCGCCCCTTCACTTGACACAACTGTGTCTATTGGCTGCTCGATCTCAGTCACGCCCCCAAAGGTCACAATTTTGCTGTGACCTCTTCCAGCTTTTGCTGATCCACTGAAAGGACTTCCATAATTTTTCTCCAGACAGGCCTGACACACGGGGGCCAGGCTTGTATCACTGTACATACAGTCTCACAAATGAAGACAGGCCCACAAACAAACACACAGCCACAAAAGAAAAACACACACACAACACCAGCGACACCACGAGTAGGGGGAAAAGAAATAATGAGCAACTAGAGATAGAGGATGAGACTGTGAAAATAAAAGAAGGATGACATGGAAATGTTGAGTCAGACAGTGAGTATAGATGCACAAAAGAGGACAATGCATGGAGTTTTATATTCAAATCGCTAAAACTCATGTTCACACACACACACAGACACACTAAGAATTTTATCTATTCTAGGTAGTCACATTTTCCTCCTCACTGCTGCTCCTCTGGGAACACAAAAAAGTCTTTATCCTATCTAATGACATCAGCACAGGCGGAGAAAAACAAAGCCAAGCAGCCAACAGTCGCCTCTTTTTTGGTCTCACGCGCGGTCTCATACACACCGGCCAATTCCCTGCTCCATTTCAATGCCCGTCAAAGAAGACTGAAGAGGACTGAAGCAAAGCAATGACGAGGAGAACAAACAAGCAGATGGGAACACAGGAACAACAGAGACAAGGAATGAAGGGAAAGTCCGGGGAGATGTAATTTAAAATTACACTGAATCTCTAACAGTAAAAGACTGTTGGGAGGGCATTAAAGCTGTATTTCATGTGAAGGATGAAACTAGTGACTGTTCACACTGTCAGTTACACTGTTGATAAAATGTCCAAAATCAATGAGTGAAAAAAGTCATTATGAGTAGAAAACATCTTAAAAGTGATTGCTCGGTCTGACTGTGAGGATGCAAGTAGATGCTGAACTTAACGAATCTGACTATAATACCCAAATCTCTGTCTGTGTGTTTGCTTGTTTGTCCGCAAACTCCTACTAGACCATCAGGAGTTGAGCACCCAAACTTGATACACAGATACATCTTAGGTCCCTGAAGGTTGTTATCTATATCAGATATCATGATGTCATCATGTTGTCTAGCAACCACCTAGTAACAGGCTAACGGGACCCATTTTTAGCATATAAACATTTACCAACGTTATTTTTTTTTACTTTTCTCAATGTGATTAAGTATATCAGTTTACCAACAGCACAAACAGGGCAAACGGTACTGTAGCACTGGTGGCATAAAATGATACTATTTGACATTTTGTGAAGTAGGCAAATTTGCTAGGTGTGAGATCAGAAAATTGATACTGTACTCATGCAAGATTGTCACGGCTGACCAAAGGTAAACTCAATTAAGCTCAGGAAATATAACTTTAGAGAAGGCTTTGTTATATATACTTACTGAGATTATGATGGCTACATCACTGTGTATCAAAGGTTTGTATTATAATACCTGTTCTGAACTTCTTCCCCTTGACAAATATCTCCTAAAATAATCAAAGTGACCCTTAAACTAACGAAAACTAATCTGAAATTAAACATTTTAAACAAAAACTAAAGTGAAACGTGCAAAGCTACTCATGAAACTCATGAAAAACTATAATAACTCTGCTCGTGTTTCTATGAAGCTAGTCAGCTAACTGTAGCAAAAAGACAGAAAATCAGGGGAAGCAGCTTACTTGCTTTACCCAGTTTTTAATCCTGGTCTTAGTTTCATTATCATCAACCGTTTTGATAGCATGATATTTCCTGTTAAAATGTCAGATTTACTCTTCTGTGTCACACCCTTATTGCAAAAGGCTACTTGTGGTTTAAATGTGGTTGGTGAAACTGAATTTAGACTGTTTCAACCGTTTGTAGTGTTTAATGGGGAGTTTACTAGTTATTAGCTAAAAAAAATAAATTAAACACTTTCTTATATGAAAACTACTGTTTATAAACCCTACTTGACTTGCTACAGCCGTTTTCTGATCTGCTTAAGACTGAAATAAACCAAGAAGCAAACACACCCACCCGCACCACCCATTCTTTTAGGACATTTTAAAGATTAAATCCCAAACAATCACACGCTTTGCATATAGCAACATTAACATGCATTAGCCTGCATGTGATGAAACAAACTGTGTGTGTTTTGGGCACCTTGGGTCACTCATCTTGAGTCTCTCCCACTTCTGTATATCTGCCTGGCTCATGGAAGAAGAAACAAAGCTGACTGGGCCATCCCTGTGAGGGAGGGGTCTACTCTGAGCCCATCTACGAGCCAGGTCGTCCTTCTGCTTATTAGGCATCACTTTAAACTTTTTCTCTTCTCCCTCATCCTCCTCTTCCTCATGGCGAGAGGGAGAGTTTAGGAAGGGGTTGTCTCTGCGTGTAATGATGTCAGGGACCACGTCCTTCTCACTGTCCAATCACAGAGCCAATACAGCGGCATCACATGGCACACATCAAAATGGAGCGCACACATCAAACCACAAGTGACCACAAAAGCCAAAGAAACAAAGAGTGAGAAAAACATTTAGAGGTGAGCGAGAGGAAATGGAGTGAAAACAACACCACGCATTGCTAACCTGATCTCCTTCTCCTGAAGCGTTTGTTGTGAGGCTCGTCTGATGCCCTCCCAGCGCTCTCTGTCTTTGTTGGTACATACAGGAGAAGGGATGAACTGATGAACTTTGGGTGCAACTGTGCCACGATGAGCTCGTCTGGATGCCAGATCATCCTTCCAAACATCGGGAACTTTCCGTACCGCTGTTTCGTCTTCCCCATCAGAGGAAGAATCCCATGCAGATTTCTGAGAGCTCAAAAAGTCATTATCACAGCGGAGGATGATGTTCGGGGATGGTGACCTTATTTCCTTTTCCTCCATTGCAGGAGGGCTGTGATTAGAGATGGGATGGTGCAGCGAGGTCATTTCAGAGAAAAGTAATGTGCAGGTTTTGATTGCCATGCGCCCAAACCGTTGTTAGTCCTGGCAAATAGTCAGATGTATCTTTATGTGTTTGGTAAGGACACCAGACAAAACCCCACAGATGATCAGTCAGCTAGCATTCCTGTTAACTGAAACCTTCATCACAATAAAAACAACTTCTCCTATGCATCTCTTTTCCATAAAACCAGCAATGAGAAATCAGTTAGTTCTCAGTCGCACCACATATCAGTGGGCCGCCACACAAACATTGCAAGACAGCTGCAAACAGACAGCACCACTAAACCAAAAATTGATCCACAGCACCTGTTTTTATCATCAAAAATTCATGTTAGTGAATGCAAACTACACTGCTAAACCACCACAGCAGCAGCAGCAGAAGCTCTCATGCCCATTCTCCCTGACCTGCTGTAGCGAACGGTGGCAGGAAGAACTTTAATTCCTGCCTTCTCCAACTTCTTCCTCCTCTGCTCCAACACTTCCCGGGTGACCACTTCCTCTTCCTGTTTTTCACCATTGTTCTCAAGTGCCCAAGTGACGGTCTTGGGGGTTTTGTGGTGTGGTCCAGTTTTTCTGCAGTTATCTGCAGTGGCTTGAGGGTGACTGAGGAATGGTGTGCAATGGCAGGAAGATTATATAGGAAATGTGCATTTTTGTGCTTCTACCTTCTTTTTCAGCTCACTATTTGCACTCTACTTTTATAGTTTAGAATTGTATTGTTTCAGAAATAATTTGAAGCAAAATTATTTATGTTTAATGTGCTGCTCATTACCTCCGCTGCTCTCTGTCTTCCGTATGCGGTTTTCTTCGTGGAGTCGGGATGTAGGAGGTGGCATTGGTTCGGTTAGGAAGAAACTGGTTAAAGGGGATAGAGCTTCTTGATTCACTGCTGGAAGTCCGTCTGGCCAACATGTCGTCCTTCCGCACATCTGGCTTCCTGTTGGGGGCATCTGCCTCCGAGTCGCTGCCTCGCCCTGGGCAACAGACAGCAACAGAGCATAACAAAGAAAATAGTGCTGAAGGTCATACGGTTATTTCAAATTAGTCCTCAGATATAAGGGAGAGACATACAGGACCCAGTTTTCACTGACACTGAGATGCACTCTGTATATGACTCTTATCTGGATACAAGTAACCAAATATTAATGCAGTTAATACAGCATAACCACAATTGAAATGGTACCTAACTCCAGTTCCTTCTGGTAGCTTAAGGAAGACTTGGCAGGTTCTTAAACAGTTTGCTTTTCAGAGTGCCTTCTAAGATGTGGCTAATGTTAGTATTTCAACCCAAGCCATCTTTTCTTAAACCTAACCAAGCACATCTATGGATCAAACCTAACCAAACTGCAACTGAAAACTGAAAATAACACCAAATTAAGTATATACTTTGGATCACAAAGCTACCGAAAGTAGCCCAACAAGCCTTCATTCACAAAAAGTGACTGAATGACAGTCCCAGGACTTGAGTCCTTGTCTGCCAGGCTCTAGATAACTAATTTACACATTAACAATCACAATAAGTGTGGGATCAAGTTAATGTGATTAGTACCAATTATTAATACCAAGTGAAAACACCCATGGATGAGACACCAGATGATTATCCAGATGAAGTATTCAGACACAGATCACACGGTAATCCTTTGTGTAAATGTTCTTTCCAGTTGCCAAAGACAATAGCTCTGTATTATTTTCAGTATTGTTACACATTAGACTGCCAGTAACATGATGATTATATATACTTTTAAGAGTTTTATCATTTTATAGCAACACCACATAGTCATTTCTACTTCTACCACTTCCAATATTTAATAATACAATATAACATTGTTTTGTATGTGGTAGCCTACTTTCTACATGACCTGTAGAAAACATGGGGAATGAGGCTATTTTTGGCTTTACGATAGTGTTTTTCTTGTCACCCTGCAGAGCATACAGTGCATTATAGTGTCAACATAAAAGACACAAACAGGATGTCTGCGATAGCCCCTCTCAAACTCACACACACACACGCATGTGACAGGCAGGATGTTAACCTCAGTCTGAGTCTTTCCAAATCTCTAGAGACTGCCACTGAGAGCAACAGCTGCTGCATCTGGGGCCCCAACACACACACACACACACACACACACACACACACACACAGGCTGTGATATTCAGCTGTTGCTCACAGCCAACTCTGACCAGTCACACTATATGAAGGTTAAACCACCAGCATGCTTTTGAACAGCAGTGGGTGTATTTATGGAGGAGTGGTTCTGTATTTAAAGGAATACTGTAGTTCAATATTTCTGTAAGTACACTTTTGTAGTTTCCCTTTGAGAGTTGTTTGGGAGCTATGCAGACCATCAGCTTAGCAATAAAGGCTTAAGGTAGGGAGAGTGATGAGAAGAAAAATGTAAAAAAGGTCCTGCTTCAGAGGTGTTTACCAGAACTGACCATCACTGTTTCCTCGATTCACGACATCAGGAGATGGGCTGTGCTGTGAGCGTGAGCCAAAGGAATCCAGACTGGCAAAAACAAAAGAAAACATACCAGATTACAATAGACTTACACATGCAAGCAACTAAATTCACTCATAGGACATTTGTTTGAACACAAACGATGGTCAAAAGCTCTCAGACTCTAGAAAAGTAGCTTTGCATGATTTAAAGTTCAAAATAATTCTCATTGTAGACCCTTAGTTCATCCACTGTCTGAAACAAACTACACTATATAACATTGTTTGGTATTAGGCTCGCACCTCTTAATCTTTGATTTCAGGTGTTTTCAGTCCCATTGCCACAGGTGCATAACATCAAGCACCAAGTCATGCAGTCTGCCTTTACAGAGAGTTCTAAAGAGCTCACTGAATGATAATGTAACAGGATGCCACTGTTGCAACAAGCAAGTTTGTAAAATTTCTTCCCTACAAGATATTTCACGATCAACTATAAGTGGTATCATTCCACAGTGGAAGGAAGCACTTAAGAACCACAGCATCTCAGCTACCAAGAGGCAGAGCACGTAAAGTTACAGAACGGAGTTGCCGAGTGCTGAGGTGCACAGGACGTAAAAGTAGTCAATGCTCTCTTTTGGCATTAACATCAGCACAAAAACTGTGTGCCAGAAGTTTCATGGCATGGGTTTCCATGGCCAAGCAGCTCATTTAAGTGTGATGTGTAGGTGGTGCAGTACTTTTGTTCATAGTTTATTTTAGACCCCCGCCCCTTTCAAATAAAGTTTCTTCTGATTGGCTGACCCTTTCAAAATAAGGTGTGAATATTAAGTGGGTGGGCACCTGTGCTCATAGCCAAAGCTACGTTTCTCAGATTGCCATAACAATGATATCCTCTGTCTGAAACCAAATGTTTAGAGCAGTTTGAAGTCTGAGCAAGAGGCTCACAGAGATTACATACATTGACCTTGTTATTTGAAATTTTGGCCATGTCTAATATAAGCATCTGCCATCGTAACAGCAGATGTAAGATGGAAAGTTAGGAGCGGAATAACAGGTCAATTTTAAATACCCCTGTGTCTGCAACAGCAAATCATGCGGCATGTTCAGGTGTGTTGGCAGATGTCTCTCACCTGTCTAGGGAGTTGTCTCGAGTGTGCCGTGGTGGAGAAAGAGACTCACTCCTCTCAGAGTCCCAGCAGTCATAGCCGCTGTCTCTAACACTGCGCTTCTGTGAACTGTCCCCTCCTTCATCACTCTCCTACACACAAATCAGGCAACAGGTTAATGTACAATTGACTGTATGAAGCAGGAGAAATGCATGAAGAAGCTCACTTAAGGGATAATAAATGGGTTGCATTGTCTAAGAAGCAGAAAAGAAAACTAGAAAAACTTATTTTATTTGAATAGAACTGATTCAATGGATAGAGTGCAAAAAGCCAGCCTGGCTAAATTCACATCCTGTCTGCAGGTGTTTTTGTGTAACAAAAACAAACACATCTCCTGTTTTCATGCGCCTGACACCCCAACAAAGAGAGGAAACGAACAAATCCACCCCCGCACCTCATCCGTCGCACTATCTGACCTTTCTGTCCCCTGCAGTGATTTCACTCACCAGCTTCATCTGGGCGAGAAGCCCTTCAAACTCCTTGAGGTTTAGAGTAGGCCCGCTATAGGAAGCACAGCCACTGGCGGCCTTCCCCAGCCAGTACACTGTGTTCAACACCTGAGAGACACAGCCACAGGGTTTGGGGTATATTTATAAATCCCAAACACACTAATACTGAAGCTAATGACAGAAAGCAAAAAAAAGAACGACGATGATAACAACTCACATTTTTTAGTTTCCGGTTGCAGTCTGAGTCCCTAACAAGAAAGAAAAATGTTACTATTTCATGATACTCTGCTAGTATAAAAAGCCACACCACATTTGCATATTCACTCATTTACTTGAGGTTAGCTCGTATGGAAGTGTCCTGCAAGTCCCCTGGGTCAAACAGCTGGGCGCCCTTCAGGCCCAACTCCTCGCAGCCCCGCAGGAAGACTGACAGGTTATCCTGGAGGAAACAACAACAGCCGGTCAATTCATCACTTGAACAGGGTGGTTTATAGATATGAGTGTCACACTGAGGCCAGTGTCTCCTTACCAGCCCGGCAATGGGGGTGGGCAGCCTATTGATCTTCTTGACAAGCCCTGGTTTGATCGCACTCAGCAGCCTGCAGAGGGGAAGAGATTTATTAAGTCTTATGGGAGTTTGTGTATGTTGGTGATGCTTCAGACATCAAACAGTGATATAAAGTGAGGTCATAGGCTTACTCGCATAACAGGATGCCGTTCTCCAATGCACTGCGGAAGTCCTTGTCCCCAAAGCTCTTCCCGGTTACAGCCTGTGGAAGAAGAATAGGAAGAGAAAGATGTAAAGCTGGTTATACAGGAACACAGGGGCTGCAGCTAATTAGTATTTGCTCCTCACCTAAAATGGGTGACTGTTTCTTTAAAATAACAGAGAATAAGTAGAACACCTTTCACATCTTCTAAGAGCTTAAAGTAGATACTTCTGTGTAATCAGATAAAAACAGTCCAAAACTCACCAATATGTTTAGTTTACAACAATATATAAAACACAGAAAAAAGACTGGGGTTATATTACTGTTGCTACAATTAATCAACAAAATGTTAAATACATTTAAGGTATTTTTGAGATCTTTAGTTAGATTGAACAAGTGGTGATTAGCATTAGGATGTGCAGGATGCTCGCTCCGCCTCTGCTTTACCACCACTTGGCAGATCAGATCACAATCTGGTCTTTCTTCAGCTCACGTACAAACCCTGTGTAATGGTGTAATAGGGCTGCCTGTTACCACTTGCTCATTCAGGAAATGGTCTCTGGAGGCCAGCAGGTCTCTCAGGGACTGTTTTGACTGGACAGACTGGAGTGTGCTACTAGAGTCACAGGATAACAACATAGATGTGGACACTGACTCCAGGATGGACACCATCACGGACTACATAAGCTTCTCCAGACACACTGTGGTTCCAGTTAAGACTGTCAGCTAAAATATGGATCATCACGGAGCTCCTTAACCAGGTAAAGTAGGCAGTCAGGAAGGACAACAGGAAGCTCAGCTGTGTGCAGTGGGAACTGAAAAAGAACCTGAAGCAGACAAAGGTGGACTATTAAAGGAAAGCCGAGAGTAAGCTGCAGAGAGGTGTGTAAAGGAATCAGGAACATCACTGGCTACTCAAAGAAGAACAGCCAGATTGTGGACAGTGATGAGAACAGGGTCAATGAATATAACCTGGTTTATAACAGGTTTGGTGGACCTGTTATAAACCATGGACTAGACAATGCCCACCCTGCTTTAACATCTGTCCTCCCTCCCACCACTTCAACTTCTGCTCCTACTCCACTGACTCCAGCATGCTCCAGCTGCTTCTCTACTGCAGCTGTAACATCCATCACATCTGGCCACTTGCCCCAATCCTTCATAGCCAATGAGGTGAGGATGGAGCTCAGAAGACTGTGCTGAGGGAAAGCAGCAGGCCCAGATGGTGTGTGCCCAAGATTCCTGAAGGACTCATGGCTCAGCTAACTGGCTCTTCAACATGAAAATACAACAAAGCAAAGTCTGGGTGCAGTTGAAAACATCCTTGCACTGATGCTCAAAGTAGAGCAACTGGAAGAGATAAACAATTACCACCAGGTGACCTTAACATCCCATATTATGAAGACCCTGGAACATCTGGTCCTCCACCTCATCAGGCCAGATGTCACTCATGCACTCGACCCCCCTCCAGTTTGTGTACCAAGAGCACATCAGAGTGGAGGATGCCGTCCTTTACATGCTACACAGGATCTACACATACCTGCAGGAGCCAGGATGCTATGCAGGAATCTTATTTTTTGATGTCTTAAGTGTTTTCAACACAATCCAGCCCCTCGTACTGAGAAACAAGTTTCAGGGTATGGGTATCGATCCCTCACTGACATCCTGGGTAAGAGACTACCTCAGTTTGTCAGGTTGGGGAACTGTCTCTGGGACAGTGAGGTGCAGCACAGTGGCCACAGAATTTTAGCACCATTCATGTTCACACTCTACATAGCGGACTTTAAATACAGTTCAAAATCCTGCCACATGCAAAAATACTCTGATGATACAACTATTGTGACAAGTATGAGGACTGGACAGAAGCAGGAATACAGGGAGCTTGTGCAGGCCGTCACGGACTGGCGCAGTAGAAGCTGCCTCCACCTTAACATAACTAAAACCAAGGAGATGGTGGTGGATTTCAGACAATCTAGGCCACCTAGGCCATCTGCCAGGCTCCATACAAAGGCAGTGTGTTGGGGATGCAGCCTGACAAACAAAAACACAAAGTAGCTGGACAAGCTGGTGAAAAAAGCCAGCTCAGTGCTTGGCAGGCGGCTGGACTCACTTAAGACTGTGGTGGAGGAACTGAAAGTTATAATGGACAATTGTAGACACCCTCTCCACAGCCTCCTGGCCGGGATGTGTATATACATATATATATATATATATATATATATATATATATATATATATATATATATATATATATATATATATATATATATATATATATATATATATATATATATATATCTGAGAAGACATCATTTTTATTTCTCCACCATCAATTGTATTCATTATTTGCAGCCCATATATAAAACATTTATACATATGCATTTGTTGGCCCTGATATGTGCCTCTCTGTTTTCCTGACAGAGTAACCTGCTGCTTCCCTGCTCACCCTTCCCCCAACATTTTTTCATCAGTTGAAACCAAATTAGAGTGACGCCATGTCACTGACACACTGCTCTGTGTCCTCATTCTATTTTATCCAAAACGCACCCGTATGCCTCAGTGATAACCTCAATCCTCTAACCTCAACTCTGATTTGGACTCTATCCTGTGCAGGCAGGAGAAGAGGAGAGAATTTACCACCCTAACGCCGACGCACCCGCACGCACTGCTTTCAGGAGCAGTTGTGTAACCAGAGGCCAAAGATGAATGGAAGAGAAGATACAGAAGAGACTGTTTAGACCTCTAATCCAGATTAGCAGAGATTACAGTTAGCACCCAAACTGTTAACTGCAGGCCCACACTCTCTGATTCTGCTGCTCGTATATAAAGACAGGTTATTAAAGGGGAAAAAAGCGCAAGTTGTGGGGCCACCATGGGCTGTAAGAACAGCTCTAATCCTCCTTGGCACTGATACTCCAAATCTCTGGGACTCTTTGGGTGTTTCGATGATAGAGGGAACAAAAGTGTTGTTTAAGATGCTGGTCAAAAATGTCCTAGAGATGTTCTACTGGGTTTCAATCAGGTGTCTGAGAAGGCCATAGCGCATGATTCACATGATTTTTATACTCATCAAGCCATTCCTGTGGACAGCTACACTGTCACTCTGGAAGAGACCACTCTCATGAGGATAAAGGTGATCAATTTATTGTGACCCCTCATAAATGTGGACCCAAACCATTCCATAACACAGCTACTGAATCCAGGGGGTAGGTTAAAGGTCAGGTTTTAACTTTAATATACTCCCCCAATGAAATGCACTTAAAATGATCTGATTCTGCTTGCTTTTCTTCTGCTGCTCTGTCTTTCTGGTAATAGTGATTTATTTTATTTCAGTTTTCTCTTTCTCAGCACACAAATGCACAGTGCATCTGTAGCTACAACAACAATCTCATTTTTTAAATTCTTACATAAGTTATGACCAGATGTTTTCCACTGGCATCCACTTCTTTTTCTTGTCATTCATCAGTCTGTGTGTCTCCCTTTTAAACACCCACCCACCCACAGACACACACACAAAGCTTCTGTCTATCTTTGTGAGGACCCTCATTCCCATAACACGTCTCCCTGCTTTTTACCCTAAATATTCGCCATTAGAACCCTATCCTAAACCTAATTCTAAACTCACCCTTTAAAGAAAGTCTTAACATGAAAGCAGCCCTTTGAAGATGCATCACAACGTGAGGACCAGTGAAAACGCCTCCACTTTTCTCAAATGTCCTCAGTACAGGGTTTAAAACTCAAATTGGTCTTCATCAAATGTTTCAAAGACTGTGAAACATTTAGAGCACGGCCATGCATAATTTACTCCCAGAGTAGAGTACTGTAGAGAGAGCAGGACTACCGTTTGTGTTTTGTATAGGTTCTGTTCGTGTGTGTGTGTGTGTGTGTGTGTGTGTATGTGTGTGTGTGCGTGCATGTGTGAAGAAGACAGCAAACAGACAGTGGGTGGGAGGTGGAGGCGGTTAACGATTGGTTATGTGAGCTGAAACTGAAATAAATACAGCGATTAAACACAGTGGCTGGTTTAAGTGTGTATGTTTTTGATACAGAGCTCAAAAATGTTGAAGCAGAAGAGAAAGAGAAGCTGCTAAAAGAAGAAATGGGGCTTATGTGTTGTGAGTATTCATGTCAGCTCCAAAAACCAAGCTAAAGGCCTCGGAGGTATTTCAGCGCCAGTAACAGTAATTCGACCTCACGGTGCATTGCTCTGCCTCAGCCTGGGTGAATGGCAGCAGCAGCTACCATTTAAACCCTGAGGTGTGTGTGTGTGTGTGAGTGTGTGTAGAAGGCCAGGGAAGAGAAAGAAGTAGGCCAAAGCACTCTTTATTTTAACAACTGTGAAAAGATGGGAAGAATAAGAGAGTGGACAAACAGAAAGCAGAGGGAGAGAAAAATATGCAGTATCAAAACACACTGCATGTGCTGTAATCCATTTAGGTGGTAAAAGACGGGGTTTTACAGAGCCAGACTAAACATGACAATAATTTGGGGCCACATTGCTAAAGATGCTCATCATGCATGTGTTTATTTTCAGGAAATCTGACATTAAACCTACATAAGTTTTCTTTTTTTGAAAATAAATTTTCTGTAATTTTTGGGAAGCCCCTGGGTTTGTGTTAAATACCAGTTTTGGACTGGTACCTATGTAGCACCTTTCTACTCAATCTGAGCACTCAAAGCTCTTTCTATTGCAAATCTCATTCACCAACATTCATATTTATCTGTGCCTAAGCACTTTATCTAACATTCACATACACACAGTCACAACCCGATGTAAGCATCAGGGGCAACTTGGGGTTCAGTATGTTCACCTCGTCATGTGGACTGGGGGAGCCAGGGATCGATCCACCGACCTTCCGATTGCTAGACGACCTGCTCTACCCCAATTTTCGGAAACTATTTTATAGAATCAAATGTTCTTGATCACAACTCCTGCAACTCTTTTTAGTATGTGAGCAACCAGCGTGCTAATTGTGTAAGACACAAGAAAGATGTATATAAAAATTCTAAACAGAAAAAAAGCAATTTCAACATGTACACGTGTTATATTTATTTGAATGAAAAACTGTGTTTGTGCTTGTTTGGGAAATGAAATTTCTCATCACAGGAATCCCAGATGTTTTGCTCTGCAATTTAAAGGTAATGATGAGCTCTAATGAGTCTTGCATGAACTTTTTTTTATATTTGTTTGTTGGGCAAAACAAGACATTTGAATATGTCACCTTGAAGAGTTTTTTTTTAATTACATTTTTTTAAATGTTGACAAACTGCTTACTAAATTGCCTGTGTGAGTCCAGTTAAACATTTCTGAAATTTCCTGCATTATTTTGCAGCAAAGGACAGCTGCCCCACTGTGACGAAATGACTAAGAAAAATGGATGTTTAGTACATGGTGGCTGCACAAGCTTACTATATAATCTTTCTATAATGTTACAATACTCTTTGTGCCATTTGCACACTAAAGGTCATGATGCACACAAAGGAAAACACAGAGAGGAACACAGGAAGACACAGAAACAGAGTCATAATCCAGATGCACTGGGTTTAATCTGGATCAGAGTAATTAACCTCCAGCACCAGCCTTCAATTTAATATTCAGAAGCACTTCCTTTGTGTAATTCCTGCTCACTTGTTATGCACATCCAAATATTTTGGAAAAAAAAACTTTTTCTGCACTTAGTAGTACTTAATATATGATTAGGAAGTGTCAGAACAATATTACACCAATTGTCATAGTCTGGATTTAAGTTAATGTCATGAATGGATGGATGGATGGATGACTTCACTTTTTTAAAAGTATGGAACCCAAAAGATAAATCAGCCATTAACAGTGGTAAATGTTACCTTATTTGCTGGCTGATATCTGTCAAGCAGGCCGATACCATCCACGATCGATGCTCAACCATCCCAAAAAACATATCTATAAATTTTTACAATATTCACTCATATTTTACTGTATTTTCCATGTGCTTTGAATCTTAAAATATGGAGCTGTTTTATGTGATGCATTTTACATAAAGCTCAATGTCACAGTTGACAGTACAGACTAATACTACAGGAAAAATTCACACACTGCTAACCACATCCAATCGATCTACTATCACAACAGACTTTTATGCATGTTGTGTAAAGCCATCTAAGAGTGACTTTCCACAACCCAAAGAAATCTGTTGAGAAATAAAAGAAATCTCTGCTAGTCTGCAAGTCTGTGTCAGTGTTTAGAAATTCTTTCATTCACCATCTGATGCATGGAAAATCCATGAATCCATGTGTCTCACACTCTGCCGTGCAGACCCCGCTGGCTGTCCAAGACTATCAGCGTTAATCTGACTCAGACAGCTGTGACATCTGGCGCGTGCGCGCGCGCACACACACACACACACACACACACACACACACACACACACACACACACACACACACACACACACATTTACTCATACATATGCATTCTTCAGTTTATTCCCTGTGCATCTGACTATAACTCTAGCTATGTGGTGTACGCCATTGACAGCTAAGGTCCACGGCTGTCACTGAGGTTCACTTTGTGTTTAACCTGCTCAGCAGCTGTGACTGCGTGCATGAGCTCTGAGACACTCTAATCCTGCCTTGTCTCATCTATAAACAGATAGAAAGGTTTTGTCTGTGCCAGTCGAATCTCCTGCTCGGGTCATTTGGTGATAGATAGCCTTCTGCCCAAACTGGAAAGAGTGACACCTGAGAGCCTGCCCGTGTTATGTTCCCATAGTGACCGGTGTCACCCGACCGGGGCGTGTCCGAGGAGGGTGCAAGGCGTATCATGCATAGCTGATTGGCATGCGTGAGTGTGCATACACTTTGCATACTTTAGAGACATGGCAAGCAGGCACTGAACAAGTTGCAGGCAGCGTTTGGTGGCATGGTTACACCTGTGAGGGTGTAAAATACCCCACCCGGAATAGGTTCAGCCTGACCGGCCTGAAAATAACTGGCATATTAGGAGACAGGAAGACGACAAAGCGAGAGGAACTCGGAGCAAAGACGCAGGAGAGATTAAGATTAAGAGGCCAGCATTAACCTAGACCAGACTGCCTACTGCTGAGGGTACAGCTAACACCATCAACAGCACTGGGTCAAAAACTGTAGTTTGTAGTTATGAAAGTGACAGATGTTCCCAAAAAACTAAAGAGGGTTTGTCCTGACCGACTGTAGAAGGGCTTAAAAATAAACATTATCTGCAAGTTTTAGAGTGTAAAGAAGAACTTGAAAGATGAAGACCTATTTCCCATTACTGTTCGAAAACAGTATCCTAAATATACTGCTGTCTTTACACGTTTGGAGGAAATACAGCAATGTGTATGTAACGTTATTTATCTGATGTTTGTTAAATGATGGTGACAGTTGCAATAAATGGATCACATGTACATAAAGCAGACACAAACTGAATTACAATGATGAAAGTTCAAAGTTATGGATAAAACTTTCAAACTTGTCCTCTTCAGGTTCTTAGGCTTTATACAACTGAACAAAAAACAAATCTGCTACCTAGAGGTCATGTGTGAACTGTCTTTAAAAAAAATCTATTATTCTCATGTCGATAACAATTAGAAGTATCCCATTGTCACTGACGGAGCTAACAGACAGTCTGTCTTTTTATTCTTCTATCCTGTTAATCATTATGTAACCCCATGGGGTCCTGACCTCCAGATTAGGAGCCACTCGCTGGTTGTTTAATCTCCGACTGGATTTCAGTCTTATCTGTATGCACTCATTAAAGGCCTGTTCACTAAAGTGAACTGTTGGGTTATGAAGCTTAACAGAAATGCAGCTTCTCCTTGGCAAAGACACAAGTATTAATCAATATTAGGCCTGTTTTGTAAAGACCTAACTCTTTCTACCCTGAAGGTCTTTTTACTGACTAATTTTTAGGCTGTAATTTCCTCTCTGGTTTCCAGTTTTCACATCTCACTGATGACAGGACATGGAGACATACTGCATCTTAAAATTCTGCCATGTGTGAGCTACAGCTATGAAAAAGTATTTGCCCCACTTGTTTTTTGGGGGTTTTTTTGTTGTTATTTTTCACACCTACTTTTTATTTATTAAGGGAAAAAGGTTATCCAAACCTTCCTGGCCCCGTGTGAAAAAGTAATTGCCCCCTAAACCTAACACCCGATTGTGCCACCTTTGGCAGCAAGGGCTGCAATCAAGCGTTTCTGATAACTGGCCATGAGTCTTTCACATCGCTGAGGAGGAATTTTGGCCCACTTTTCTTTACAGAATTGCTTTAATTCAGCCACATTGCAGGGTTTTCCAACATGAACGCCATGTTTATGGCCATGCCAAAGCATCTCATTTGGATTTAAGTTCAGCCTTGACCAGAAAGCAGCCCCAGACCATCACACTACCACCACCATGTTTGACTGTTGGTGTGACTCAAACCTTCTAAAAAATTCAACTTCTGTCTCATCAGTCCACAGAATATTTTTCTAAAACTCTTGGGGATGTGAGACGAGCCTTTGTGCTCTTTTTGGTCAGCGGGTTTCTCCTTGGAAGTCTCTCATGGAGATTGGGTTCTTTTGTGACCTCCTGGAGTCATCGATGGGCTCTTGGACTAATTTTGGTAGGCTGGCCACTCCTGTGAACATTCACCGTTGTTCCAAGTTTTCTCCATTTGTGGATAATGGCTCTCACTGTGGTTCACTGGAGTCCAAAAGCCTTAGAAATGGCTTTGTAACCCTTTCCAGACTTATGGATGTCAGTGACTCATCTGTTCTTGAGCTTTGTTTAGATAAGTAATCAAGCCTGAGTGTGGCTAGTGAAACAGAACTCAGCTTTCCCATAAATGTCGTTAATCACAATTAATTCATGATTTCACAGTTTAAAAACTGCATTTTGCATTTACTCAGGTCATCTGTCTAATATTAAAATCAGTTTGATGATCTAAAACATGTAAGTATGACAAATATGCAAATAAAAGGGGGCAAATAGTCTTCACAGTACTGTATATATTGCTCATTTTGTCCTTACAACTGCATAGCTGCAGCTGACTAAATCACAGGATTTTTTTTTCATGGAAAAGGGGCTTAAGTTTAACCTTTGACCGGTTTGCCATCTTTCTTACAAACTTCCACCTTTTAATGGGGTTAATCCAAAATAGAACCCTATTCTCTCCCCACCCTGGAGCAAACTGGCTTATGTGCAGGAGTCCTGTGAAAACACAGCATGATGTGAGGCTAAAGCCAAAACTTAAACATAAAATAATAATAATAATAATAATTTTAAAACACTTCCAATCCTTTATCTCCTCTATTTGAAATGCTGGCTGGCAGGTAGCTGAGCCGCTCTGAAGGAATAAAATAGGTCATAACGCAGCAGTTCCGCGGGCACACCGTGATTCACCGCTCAGGCTTTATGGAAAGAGGCGCTTTAGCCGAGCAGATGATGGTGGAAGCGATGCAGCAAACCGCAAATGATAATCTCATCATCTCATCCGATGAGATCAACCGTGGGTACAGTACAGCATCTCGTGCGTGAACACTGGCCCGGTTTCATTACCATGGCAACCGGAATCCCCTCGCGCCTCAATGAGGGGGGCGTTTCTGCTCCTAGCAAGTAGAAATCAGGCTCCTCACCGACCCTAAACCAGCCGAGACGCTGTGGGCTTCTCCTGCGTGAGGGTCGTTTATTTTCGGGCCAAAGCGGCGTTTAAAGTCCCCACAGAGCTGGTATTCGCGTTCAGTTTCTTTAAGACCACGGCATGGGTGAAAACTTTTCACACATAACAGAAGCTGGTCAATCACGCAGCACAGCCGTTGTCCTACACGGACACTGCATAGCCCCCCACCCGCCCCAAACAAGTGACAATGCACCGGAGATGAGTATTTATATCCCAGCTCATAGCGTGTGGCAATATGACCCATTTGTGTCCCCGGTGTGGTCTAGCAGCAGGCCCCGGAGCGTCTCTGAGCTCCCCAATCACTTACCTCAATCCATTTCTGTGCCTCCTGGCAGGCTGGTTCGGGATGGTGCGGCTCCAGTGGCTCCTGCTCCCGCGGCGGGACATTCTGGGAGTCTCGACAGGCAGCGGGGCTAGCCATCTCCGGACAGGCCGAGACCAAAGTCGGACGGTGATGATACGGTGATACGTGATATGTGATAACCCTCCCTTCAGATGTCTCTGCTCGGAGTCCGTTATGTCCGTCCTGGCGCGCTACCCCCCGCTCAGTCAGTGCGTGCGTGCGAGGCGTGCTGTGTGTCCTCCCGTGCTCCGACTGTGGCGCAGAGGTAGAGAAGCGGCTTTTTGTGAAACACGAACCCGGGCGCTAAAAATAACGATTTATGTTCGCCGAACTGCGCGAGGCTCCGGTCCTCGGCCCCCGCTACCGCCGCGCATTTCGGGAAACGTGAACGCGCAGGCAGGAATCTCGGCGGGGGAGGTCGAGATAGACAGGAGAGAGAGATTTACTGGGGGGAGGCATGAAGATGTCCCACGACGTATTTGAGGAGGAGGACCGCTCCATACCTGTGCATAGGTAAACTGCAGGCTTTAAAGCGGAGAGCAAAGAGCGCCATAGTAGTTTGAGCGCAGTATTTAAATAGCAGGCTGTTGGGGTCTGTGTTTTTTTGTTTTTAAAGGTTTATCTAATTGGGCTGAAGCCACAAATGGGCAACTACACCTTAAATGTTGCCTCACTTTACCACGAATCTGTGTGACAGCCATCAGAATCAGTAACCACAAGTTCAAACTAAGCTTTGAGATTTTAGAAATAATGAAGTCTCTTCCGATTTTGATCACAAGTGGACTTTCATTCGTTGAGATATATTATTGGTAAAATGTAGGCCATCCTCCCTATATTAAGGTATGAATAACGAAGTATTCCGAATACCCTATCTAATCTAATTATTCACATCATCGGATTTGTTTGGTATGAACCACACCAACACACAACATAACCAAAATACCTTTGATACGTTACAGTATATATTCGCAATTTTAAAAAAGCACCGAAAATCTCAGTTGGGGTCTACACCATAACTTTCTCTTGTGCCCTACTTGACTCATTCAAAAACAGTCCAGAATCTAAACTCAAGTTGAAGTTATAGCTCAGCTTTCAAGTTGCATGCCTGAGTTCATCACCAACAAAATAATGGATCAGTCATGTGTAGCTATCAGAGCTGTTGATAGTTGTTCCAGATTACCGAGTGCAAATGTGGCCTTCCTGGTTGGCAGGTCAAACCAGTTCTTATCAGTTTTATCCAGTGACCTGACAGGCAGTCCCCTTCTGTGTAAGAGATGTGATTTCTACTGTAACAGCCTGTGTGTCCTGTCACACTCCTTTTGTTAATGATCACAACAGGAATTATTCCTCATACCAACATACTGCATGTTCCCTGCCCTTTTGAATAACAGAAGTCTTATGTAAGCACAAGGACGAGGGGATTTTGACAGCTCCTTCCTCCTCCAAGTTCAGCCTCTTACAGCCGGGCAGCAACCATTTCCAGTCAGGATGAGCTCCAGGCTGGTACCCACCTGACAAAAGGTTGCACTCTGGTGCTAGCTAAAAGCACAGGCCAGAAAGGTTCGGAGCTGCAGTTCATTGCCCTATATCATACCGTTTTCTTTATCAGTCTTAAGAGACCTGATGCAGATTAGGAGGCAGAACACCAGGACAAGGAGACAACAGTTGCTTTATTATATTCCCACAGCTGTATTAACAGTACAACTACAGCAACATAGGATTTCAAAGTGCAGAAAGGTAAACAATCCAAACACAACCAGACACCCAGCACTGCACAACAACCAACATACAGCAGCACTTTAGATGGTCCAGCCTTTACTAGAAGTTGTGCCATCTCTTAAATTGGCAGAGGAATTGTACACATTTGAGGATCCTTAAGTGGATAGTTTAATAGTGCCTTTAATTTTTATTTTTTTAAACTGTGAACTAAACTGATTTGTGATGATTGTAAATCTAAACCTTTCAAAGAGAACTTCAGGTTTTTCCCCAGAGATATTTCAGAACCACCATTAGTGAAAATGTTGCTGCCATGTTCTGAAGAGTTGGATTATTCCTACAGATGTATTTGGGCTATTGAAAGGAACACCACAGTATGAACTCAACCACACAGCAGCTAAGTCTTCAGAAACAACTTCCCCTAACATCTTTTTCCTCATCCATCACCCTTATTGGCACAAAAGGCATTTTCAGTTCAAGTTTGACACAAATGCAGTGAGAAGGACATGTGCACACGAACGGTGTAATGACCACATGCTGTACAGATTCACAGCTAAACCACATTAAACTGTATGAAGAGGCCAGTACTGTTAGTGTCTGCAGAACAAAGGGCTCCGATTGTGTTTGTGTACATGTGTAACTGCTAAAGAAGGGTTTTTATGAGATAATATGAACACAATGTGCTTTAGTGCATAGTGTCTGCAGATGTATGTGCACACAAGGGTGCCTGTTCATTGTTTGCCATGTGAATGCTTCAGGACATTTTGGTTTACAATTTGGTGCCCTACTGAAGGTCTAACTGCGACAGAGAGCCACAGCAGAGAAGCGCACTTCACCTTTCTCCCTTTCCATAAATCCACAACAGATGTTGGCTGCATCCTAGACATGATCAAAAGGAAAAAGACAACTCTTGTTTAAGGATTCAAAACACTCCACTATATTTAAGCAACAACTAAAGTAATTTACAAGTTGAAATGTTCTGTTCAGAATACTAGACAGTATTAAATCCTAGAATGAAAGGATTTAGGTTCCTAGTAACTGGGTGATTTTCAATCAATACTGTGCATTTACTGGGAACTAGTTGAGAATGCGACACCATTGTAAGGTGAAATACTGCCGCCCATTGGCAGTAGTTGCATATTACATGCAGACTTTAAAAATTAAAAAAAAAAATTGCATTTTTAACATTTAATCATTTTAATGCCAATTCCCTGCATCAGAGGCAAATCTTCAACTAGTTTTCACCCATGAATTGTTGCATTTATGCCAAGTACATGTACGATCCCCTTGTGAGTCAAAAAAAATAAATAAAAAAATCCCAGTACAGTTGTTACTGTTCTTTAAGCAAATTAGTAAATTGCAAACATGTAGCATATTTTGCTTATCCTTGCCAGTTTTGTTATGCAGAATTTTAAAATTTAATCTCATTGTAATGAACCAAATACTGACGTTTAAATTGATTTAGCCCAGTTCGAGTTGCCGCTCCTATGCCTTCTCATGGTTTAATACAGCATGACTCAGGTGATAAGCTTAACAGTGAATCAGTTATATTCCAAGTCTGAACAAAGTGTTAAATAATTGGATTGACATACCGTTATGAAGGACTCCTCTTTGGTGGGACCATGGTTCACTGGTCCATTCATTTTCCCATCTTGAGAGAAAAAAAAAAAAAAGACATTAGACTCCACAAACAGTAGTGGGACAGGTATGTGCACAGGGGCAAGTGCTTACCAAATTCACACAGTTGTCCATTTATATTGACGAAGGCAATAAAGTGAAAGTTGACTTTGTCGGCTTGTGGCTGTGAAGATTGAATGATTGTTAATATATAAAAATGCAAAGCAAAGATGCCATCAACACAATTTTGTTTAATAAAAAGCCACTGCCCTCTTTAATACCCCACACCCCAGCTCACATGTGAACTATAACCATCTAATTGGCTGTTTCATTTAAGTCTCTGGAAATAAACTTGACTGAAACTGATGACCTGGATAACAGCCATCTCATTTAAAGTGGTCCAACACAGGTCTAACTTGTAGTCTAAAAGTGGTGCAGTGTGTGGATATTGTGGTAAAGTGTCTTACCTGACACTGGCCCTGGGCAGCAATCTCATTGTGAGCCTCACAGATTGCCTAGAGGGGGGAAATGATGCAACAAGGTTTTTTTTTAAATGTACTTTCAATCCCAAAGGCAATCAGCTGGGCAGTTAAACAGGGTGTATAGTTGAGTATAAAAGTGAAACTACCATTTCCAGCAAAAGGGGATTTAGCAATGTGTGGCGCCCCCAAGTGACTAACACACTAATACCATTATGCAACACATTCTAGAAACTCTAGCCCATTAAATACACACACTGCCTCACATCTGAAATACACAGTTAACCGTTATTCACTTTAACAGACCACAATCTCAGATATGACACTGAAATATGCATTAAATGTGGGCAGTTCTGACATTTTAAATGTTTGGATAACATGACTCAAACTATTTATATACACATGACAAGGCACAGGCAAAGTGAAGCTTAAAGTTAAAGCATCTATTGTCATATTCAGTTACAAGTTTCCTGTACAACTAATCTGATTTTAGGCAACAGGAATCCTTTAGACAAATTATACTTATACAATATTTCCAGATATGAAAGCCTTAAAAAGATTGGACTAATTTTTAAACTGTTTCAGTTTGCCCAGCAGTTAGGGTTTGTGTCAGTGTTTACAGTCGTCCCTAAAATCTCTATTAGCAAGACACCAATTAGATTTGCTACATGCTTTAAGCAGTTTTAAAGTATACTTTACCTGGTTCTTCTCCAGCTGTTTGGCACGGTCATCAGGAGACATGTTTGCAGTCTCATCCAGAAACTTCTTCAAGGCAGAGGCACTATCTGAAAACACCAACATGATTCAATAACCATGATTATGAATTATGAAACTGAGTCACAGCATAATGGCACCATTTATAGTTCAATCAGTACATTTTACAACTAAAATTTTCCTCCTCAATAATGAGGTCTGTCCATTTAATAGATTTCCAGATAGTCAAGGCTAAAGTTATCCAGTAGAAGTTTGAGTAAATCAGTTCCTGCAAAGTCACCAAAACAGACTTAATTTTAGTAACCAATTTGAATATTTATTCACACATGTTCAGTTACTGCAGCAGTTCCTTTTTGCACTCACCAAAAGTCATTTTGTCTTTGTTGTTGGCCACAGCATGCAGCAGGGCAATGGTGCCACAGGAATTGACTGCTGTCTGCTTCAAGAAATAAGCCTCAGAGCCTCCTGAAACCTTGTCCGCCTGCTGAGCTCTGAAAGACTCATGCTGCCACACACAGACAGCAGACAAAAAAAAAAAGCATGTCATCACCTCCCCAAGAACACTGTGCAGCCAAGGCTACCACTTAAACTAAATGAGGAAATATAAAGATCCAGGTTAGAGAAAAAAAAAAGGGTGCAATGTAGAAACTGTTAAACTACTCAGACAATAGCGATATATTTGGAAAATATACCCTCTTCTCCACATTTATAGTCTCATAAGTACCATTATATTTTTTTAAATAATTCCTGTACATTTAGTCTGTTCAGTCTGTACATGTTCAGCTAAAAATATAAACATTTGCACTAAAATGAAAAAGCGTTAACATCTGCTGATTCATTTCATCGTCGCCATCCCTCTCACTCCTCTACCCATTTAAGTAACTTCTATCCATGCCCTCCCTGCATCTCAGTGTCACCCCACCCGCAACAGCCAGTCTCCACTGGCTCACCCCACCCTTCCAGGAAGCAGTCAGCGCCACCACCCTAGCATTACCTGTTGCGTCAAGGGGAAGAGCAACATCAAGGCACAGCACGGCTTCGGGACATCGGAGAGCTGCTCACCCTCAAACCCCAGCACGTCGACAAAGCGCCAGCTTTCACCAACGCCGAGCTTGCACATCATCTGAAAGGCACACCAACGACGAAATAAACGAGAACTCCTCAACAGCTGCACATTGACGCTCCAAGATAAGCTGGTCAAAGATGCTGCGTTACGCTGGACCAGCCAGGCCACACCCTTTAGCCCAGACAGCGGGGCAGCCGCCAGAAAGATGCTGCCGCCAGTTAACATGGGCTAACGATTTAACTCCTGTTAATTTCCATGCGTTTTTATTATGATTTAACGCTTTGACCTGGATAATTAACAGTGCAACTACACCACTATTGATATATGGGTGTTGCGTAGTGGCGTTTTAATGTTCTCTCCATACTAGCTGGCCGCTGTGAAACTTACCTGATGGTTGAGTCAATCAACCGTTCTTAACAGGTCGCCATTACTCGGCGGCTAACATTTAATTTCATACGCACCTTGTTCAGCGTCTGAAATGACAAAAGAAAAAAAAACACCGTTAAGCCTAAAGTCTGCTATCTTTGAAAGCGTCGTTGTTGTAATTTGGCGCTTATCTCCTTACCTCGGGGTTGAGTTCCATCGGGGTCCACTCCATTGTTGCTAAAGTTGTACTTATACACCCACTATCTCGGTCCGCTATGTGGCTTATATCGGCAAACGTTGCGCGTACCCATATTTATTGCTGCTGATCATACCACTTACCGACAGACGCGGGGGTGAACCCTGATCAAATTACCCTCGGTGTGCAGATTTAGCCAACTCCCTGACAAATATCAGACAGAATAAGGTTCAGAACTTAACGTTTTACACGCTTGGACACCAAAGTACACCTTAGAAGGAACTTTATGTTTATAAAAGTAGATATTCGTGAAATGTCACCTCTAAACACGAGATCACTGTGGGTAAATCACGTTGTTTCTAGAAAGTAAGAGTGACGTATTGATCATTCCCTATTAACAATACTTGTGCAGCCTATACCACTGTACTGAGCGATAAGAGTAAAACTCTCCAACGTTTTGCTGCGTGCAGTTCTGTCTCCTGTATATGCAATAAGCTAAGCAGTCAGAACAATATTCATAATAGCATGGAGAAAAAATATTCCAGAAAATTATTTAAAGAGATCTTAATTACTGAAGCAAATGTATGCCCATACTAAAATAATATTATTCTGGTCTCATTGCTACTGGTCTCATTGGTACTTGTTTTTGTAATTTCTCCTTTAAAAACAGCTGCATGTAAGGAACTAAATAGCATATGTACGTATACAACGAGGTTCGGTTTTTATGTCTTTGCAGTAAGTAAAACCTGAATTCATACAGCTTGTAATCACATGTTATGACACACCTGGAAGTGGATGGTTAGTCTGCAGGCAGAAGTTTTTCTTGTCTTTAAATCTATATATGCAATTTCCTTGTAAATCTGATTAGATTTTTTTCAAATGTGGGGCTTTCTGCTACAGGATAATGTATTTAACTACTCATCAGCAACATCAGGAAACTGTCTGCTTTTTAAAATAATACTAAAGAAGAAAAGTGCTACAGACTGCAGTTTCTAAATGTGCCCTTGGCCCTGGGTGCCAGTGGGATTTATTCCATGTGACTTGTTTTCCCTGCTTTTTTGAACCTGTTTATTTAGTTTGGTGAGTTTCTGTCCTATAACAACCTGTATGCAGATTCATGCAGGTACTTGTCTCTGTAGGTAAGGCTAACCCACTGAGTAAATTGTATGTGCAGTAGTGTCTGCTTTGTCCTTTTACCATTGGTTCCCTTTCCTTCCACCTGATGGCACAATAATATAAGAAATGAATGTAAGCAGTTATGGTGATATGTGCAACTGAAGTGGCTTTCAGTTCAGTTGCACATATTAAAATTGTACATTATAAAAATGTTGTTTTCCTTTCATGCCACACAGTGCACAAATCATCTGACTGTAATTCAGAGTGCTTTCCATCCATCCATCCTCTTCTTCTAATCCTGTTCAGGAAAGGGGGCTGGAGTCTATCCATTGCAAAATAGGGCAAGAAGCAGGGTACACCTGTATAGGTCACCAGCCTGTCACAGGACTAACACAGAGAGACAGACAACCATTCACACTCACACCTGTGGGCAATTTAGAATCACCAGTTAACCTAACCCCAGTAACTGCATGTCTTTGGACTGTGGGAGGAAACTGGAGTACTCAGAGAAAACCCACGCAGACATGGGGAGAAAATGCACACTCAACACAGAAAGGCCCAGGTCAGGGTGGATTTGAGCCCAGACCTTCTAGCTGTGAGGTAATAGTGCTAACCACCACACCACCCTTAGCAAAGAACTGACAAGTCAGTCCTTCGTTCATTCATTCATGTCCTAAGTGTTTACCTTTTCCCATGCATTTCCCTTACTGTCAACCTTTGTGTGCATTTGTGTCTCAGTTGTATAGTGACTTCCTGTTTTATTTTGGTAATTATACTTCCTCATGGGTCTTCTTGTAATTTACTTCCTCTGTGTTTGTTTTCACTCTGTGTGCTCCTCCCTTATTGAATTCACATGCATCTTTGTTCCTTGTGTGTTCATAGCCTTATTTTCACCTCTGCTTGCCGTTTCCTGACCAATTTTACTGCCCGTGTTCTCCTTGTGGTTGTCTCCAGTTTCTTCAGTTTATATTTTATTAATTTCTAATTTGGACAGTCTTATTCTTTGACTTTTAAATCAATGTCAGTTTTCATTAAAGCTCACCTTTTGTTCACAAATCTAGCTGTGTGCCTGCTGCATCTGGGTTCTCATTTGAAACTTTATAACAGGATGGGCATGTACATTGCACTGTGGCTACAACATGTGTGCTTTATTCATGCAGAAAATACAAAACTACAAAGCAGCCACATTATTAGGTATACCTGTTCAACTGCTTAATCAAATCAGCCAATCATATGGCAGCAGCTCTGCATTTAGGCCTTATAGAGATGGTCAAGACAACCTGACAAAGTTCAAACTGAGCATCAGAATGGGGAAGAATGGTGATTTAAGTGACTTTGAATGTGCCATGGTTGTTGAAGCTAGACAGGCTGGTCTGAGTATTTTAGAAGCAGCTGATATACTAGGATTTTCCCACACTACCATCTTTAGGATTTACAAAGAATGGTCCAAAAAAAAAGAAAACACGCAGTAAGAGGCAGTTCTCTGGGTAAAAATGCCTGTCAGAGATGCACAGAGAATGGCCAGACTGTTTCAAGTTGACAGGAAAGCAGCAGTAGCTACAATCACCACTCATTATCAGAAAGGTATGCAGAAAAGCATCTCTGAACACACAACACATTGACCCTTGAACCAGATCAGCCACAGAGCAGAAGACCACACTGGGTGCCACTCCTGTCAGCTAAGAACAGGAAACTGAGGAGACACCAAAAAGGCTCACCAAAATTAGACAACAAAAAATTGAAAAATGTTGCCTGGTCTGACAAGTCTCAATTTCTGCTGCAACATTTGGATGGTAGGGTCAGAATTTGGCATGAGCAACATGAACAACAATATGGTGGGGGAAGGAAATGGTGTGGGGAATATGTTATTAGCACATTTTGGGCCCTTAGTGCAAACTGAGCATTGTTTAAATACCACAGCCTGAGTACTGTGCTATGTCCATCCCTTTGTGACAACAATGTACCCATCTTCTGATGGCTGCTTCCAGCAGGATAACATGCCTTTCAAAAAGCTCAAATCATCTCAAACCAGTTTCTTGAACATTGCAAAGAGTTCACTGTTCTCTAATGGCCCCCGGATCGCAATCCAACAGAGCACCGTTGGGATGTGGTGGAACGAGATATCTACATTATGAATGTGCAGACAACAAATTTGCATCAACTGTGTGATGCTATGATGTCAGTATGGACCAAAATCCCAGTGCATTGTTAAATCTTTACAGTTAAAAATATTAAGGGAGTTCTGAAGGCAAAAGAAGGTCCAACCCTGGCCAAGTGTCTGCTGAGGTTACAGTGTACTGTGGCTACAACGTATGATTTATTCATACAGAATGGATTTTAAAAAATGTGTTTTAATCAGACGTGATGATGGAAGATTGCAGACAAAGGGGGGAGATTTCATGTGGGTGGGCTCACAGGTCAAACTGAAATGGGTAGTTGGTGATATTCTATATGTTTGTGTCCACTTGTGTCTAGCGTGGTATATTTACAGGTGGGTTTAAAAGGGGGAAAGCACCATTGAGCACCAGTCTATAGAAAATCCAGAGGACAGTAGGAGAAAGAAGAGGTGAAAAGAGAAAGCTGACATTTTGGGATGCTCCTCAGATTTATAGAATATTCCTCCGGTCACACTCTGGAGGTTTGATTGGACTGATTAAGATCTTCGATCTTGGGACTCGTCTTCAGTTTGATCTTGAAGAAACTTGATTGAAGTCATTATTTTTAGCACCCAGTGTCTGGGCTTCACGGGAGGACTGCAGCCTCCCGACGATAAGGAAAAGCAAATAATTACCTGTAGACAACAAATTAAAACCTGGACGCAGTTACTGAACATCACCGTGACTCAACAAGGCAACAGTTTCAGCCCACTGACACCTGCAGAAAGCAGCAATCTGCCCATTCTGGTGCATCTTGTGGAGATGAATGGTGCACCCCCTTTACAAGCAGGTTGGGGATGGAGCACGGTGGTCTACTGTTGTCTCTTTGCCTCGCTCAGCATGCTGTTGGCTTTGTTACTCTGGTTCTTACTCAGAGAATTACAACACTTCAGAGGGAGAAAGTGACTAACAGCCTGTGAGACATAAACCTGTGGTATGTTTGTATTCATATGTGGGCTCCTAATATTGTAACCTGTTTACAAGTTTAGCAAATGTAATTTCTATCATTCCAGGAGCAATTCTGCTCATAGTGTTAATAACACCATTCCAGAAATGTGTGATTACTTGTAGACCTCAAATTGATATCTGTTATATGAGTGAGGAAGGGCAAAGAGTCCAGGAAAAAAGGGCTAACTTAAAGTAGGAAAACAAAACAAGCCTTTAAGAGAATATTTTGATGAAGTGGGGAGTTTGTGTTGCAACGGGTAGCATGGTGGTGCAGTGTTTAAGCATTTCAGACTGTAGCTGTGGGGAGCAACTGCTGAGGCTTTCAGAATTTCTTCTGATAAGAACATGCTTAAAGTCCCACTCCAGTTAAAAAAAATTCTTTGCACAGACTATGTTCATAAAGTTGGGATGTTTGACCTTCAAGATGCAGAATGATGTATGTGAGATTTGTAACTAATGGCATGTTGGCAGAGTCATGGTGAAGGGGAAAGTTTTTTCATTTAATACCTGAAAACACCAGCAGTATCAATCACGACTTCTCTGAAAACGTCACAAATGCCAAAAATGCAGCTCAGATCCGAGTGTGATGTGGGAAATCGTGTTTTTATATTTTCAAAATAAAAGTATTCAGTTGTGTGAGGTGGTGTCAGAATGTGAATAAATCTATCGCACATAACTTATGTGTGTTTTAATAGGTGAACACACATTCTGCCTCTGTGTGTATAACCTCTTTGTTTGAATCGATCACTTGCTCTCAGTTTACTGGGTGATTTATTGACGTGGCATGAAGATTCCCAGCATGCCAAAGCAGACGGCTACAGAATGAACAGCATTCATGGTCTAAATTATGCAAATCAAATCTATAGGTTTCAACGGTGACATTCTTTATTGATTGCATTTTTTCACAGTGATCACATGCTTTTGTCAGTCTCCACTGATATGAATACCTGCTCTCTCAAAGTTCACCTGTGTTTATACTGTATAATATACTGGGACAAACATTTTGTAGGCTACTTGTAACCAAGCGTGTTTTTTTTTGTTTGTTTTTTTGTTTATATATGCTTCTACTTCACATCACATACACTGCTCAAAAAAATTAAAGGAACACTTTGAAAACGCATCAGATCTCTATGCTGAATAACTATACTGATATGAACTGGGTAATGTGTTAGGGATAAAATGAAGCCACGTTGTCTAATGGAAGTGAAAATTATCAACCTAGAGAGGGCTGAATTTAAAGACCTGGAAAATCAGGGTGAAAAAAAAAATGATGCAACAGGCTAATCCACGTTGCCGAAATTTCATTACAGCAACTCAAAATGGTACTCAGTAGATTGTATGGCCCCCACATGCTTTTATGCATGCCAGACAACGTTGGAGCACACTCCTAATGATACTCCCACCACACAAGGCCGGGCATGGTCGTGCACCAGGAGGAACCCAGGACCCACTGCACCATCATCTTCTAGTCTAGTCCATCATCCTGATACCTAATGGTAGTCAGGGTTACCTAGCCTGTAGAGGTCTGTGTGTCCCTCCATGGATATGCCTACACAGACCATCACTGACCCACCACCAAACTGGTCGAGCTGAACAATGTTACAGGCAGCATAGCATTCTCCACAGCTTCTCCAGGCCCTTTCATGTCTGTCACATGTGCTCAAGGTGAACCTGCTCTCATCTGTGAAAAGCACAGGGTGCTAGTGGTAGACCTGCCAAATCTGGTATTCCATGGCAAATGCCAGTCAGGCTCCACAGTGCCGGGCAGTGAGCACAGGGCCCACTAGAGGACATCGGGCACTCAGGCCACCCTCATGAAGTCTAGTTCTGATTGTTTGGTCAGAGACATTTACACCAGTGGCCTGCTGGAGGTCATTTTGTAGGGCTCTGGCAGTACTTATCCTGTTCTTCCTTGCACAAAGGAGCAGATACCAGTCCTGCTGATGGGTTAAGGACCTTCTACAGCCCTGTCTAGCTCTCCTAGAGTAACTACCTGTCTCCTGAAATCGCCTTCATGCTCTTGAGACACAGCACGGCTTCTGCCATCCGGGAGGAGTTGGACTACCTATGCACCCTCTGTAGGGCCCAGTCATCACCTCATGCTGCCAGTAGTGACACTGGCCTTAGCCAAATGCAAAACTAATAATAAAAAAAAAACAGCCAGAAAAGATGAGGAGGGAAAAAATGTCAGTGGCCTCAACCTGTTAAACCATTCCAGTTTTGGGGGTTGTCTCACTGTTGCCCTTCTAGTGCACCTGTGGTTAATTTAACTAAAACCAAAGCAGCTGAAACTGATAAACAACCCCCTCTGCTACTTAACTGACCAGATCAATATCCCAGAGGTTGAACTGACTCAGTGCATTAATCTGATTAAAAAGTGTTACTTTATTTATTTATTGAGCAGTGTGTTATATATACTTTGCAAATATACTTCACAGGGCTGCCCCCATACAGACTGTAATGGTATTCCTTCTTAATCTCTAAATAAGCCAGTAATGACCTGGAGGCACAGTAACTTAAATGCAATGCCTGTAATTCAGTTTTAAAATGTTTCCTTTGGAATGTTACCTTTTGTCACACAGTAGAAAATCTATATGCTCCCATACTTTATGCATATATCAGTTGATGACATTAAGATTAGTATCAATAAAATAGAAATAAATACATGTGAATTTCTCTTTTTACATCTCACTTTTGTTACACAAGACCTAGAAATAGATAATAAAATTTACATGAAATTTAAATTAAACTGTCTTCTTAATGGCTCTTACAACCTATTAATTTATTGATGATGACTTTACATTAGCAGTGTGTTATACTGTTATCAGTTGTGTATCCCCAACCTGGTCTTATAATAATTATAAGAATATAATGTTTTCTGGTTGAATGCGTTGTGTCTGTGTGAGATTGTCAATGCAAAGAAGGAGTGAGGAGGATGGAGAGAAAACAGAGAGACTATACAAGAGCAGGAAGAACCAGGGCCCTGTACTACAGAGCAAGATTTTGGCTTATCCAGGTAACTTAGGGGTTAGCCCAGAGTTTTCTGCACTTCAAAGGTGGCTCACTTTTTACTGGGGTAAATCACCACTTAACTTATGCTGTTAACTTATGCTGTTTAAGATCTCTAATCTCCAACCTATCCAGAGCAGGTTAGGTTACAGATTAGAGATCAGCAGGTTTAAAATCACTGCCTACTGACAACTCAGTTCTCCAGAAAATAGCACCATTCCTGGAAGATCCCTCGGACCTCTGTGGGGAGAGTAGGAGGGTCCAGAGTTTTTCAGTAACATCTAAAGTCTTTGTGCTTTCGTGATGAGTATCAATAAGAATCACAGATTCTTAGACACAACTTTATTCTTTTATTTTATTTTTTCTGTTGGCAGCAAACAATTTTACAACAGATTTATTGTTCTGTATGTGTTCATATAACATCCTAAAACAGGACACCTACACTGTACTTGCAGACCTCATATCATATTTTTACACAGACTGAGCCTATGTTTGAATTCTGTTTTCATATTTAATCTTTACTCTCAAACCCTTAAACAGCACCAAGTCTGCAGCTGAGAGAAAAAAAACTAAAACTGTCAGGAGTAGGTTATGTTCAGAGTTTCGTCTCCTTTATCGGGCTGTAGGTTGGTAACCTTAAATGTTTAAATGGATCTAGTTTAAAGTTTCAAAGCTCTAATGTGCAGCCGTCACCTTAGAAATAAACAGCGGCATTGGGGGCACACCCAGAGGTATAGATTTAACTGGAATTAAAAATATTTATTTTACTGCTCTCTGCGCTAAATCACCAGATTGATTTTCTGCAGCATTCACCCATTGTCCCTGCATTTTACTGTTATATTTTAATGCTTTTTGTAGATTTTTAATCACCCTTTGATAATGTCTTTGGTGTAGGTGGCACAGGGATAATTTTCTGTGGAAAAAAAGTCACGTGACCCATGAAACGCCCGTTTGGTTTAGAGGCTGCCAGTGCCACCCCTTTTATGTGAGGGGAAATCTTGTGTTAAGAGACTGAAACAACTTTGGATGGTTCTAGTCACTGTGGCTGAGCCTTTGCCTTGGATTTGATAACTAAAGGAACAACCTTAAACAGGTGTATTATTGAAAACTGTGCTTATTCATTCCGAATCATTCTTAGACATTACAGTAGGTCATCCAACTCCTTAAGTTGCTTTTGAAGGTAAGAAGTAATGTGTACCCAGTTGAAATGAGGTTTGCAGAAGTGAAAAGAGTTGACTAGCAGATTCCACTAATATTAATAGCAAGGCACTGTATGCATGACGTTATGTTTGAACCTAGAATCACCCCGGCACGAGGACAAAACTCTTTTTCTATTGGCTCACTGTATTTGCTCCATAAATGTCAAAAGAGCATAGTTTGGAATCTATTTGTCTTTAACCTGTGGGTGTTTCTATAAGCAGTGGGTTCTCAGGACATTTAAAGCTGAACTAATCAATATTAAAATATTTCCACTGGATCATATGTCTGTTGCTGCTCCATGCGGTCTCGTAGCATCTTTCAGTTTTGTTTGCTGCACAGCATCAAACAGCTGACAGAAATGGCAACTGTTGTGTAGCTCTTTGGTACTTTTTTCATGAATTCCGCATCCAGGTTGCCTCGTGAAAGGATCTTCTCTCATCAATTTACGAAAATAAACACTATATATACATGTGAGCCAAGGATTATTATGGGAAAGGACTAGAAGTTGCAGCATGTATGCACTATGCAAATCGCTTTGTCAGAAACGCCCTTTGCAGGTTAACGGCTAGAAATTTCCCCCAGGCGACGGAACCAGAATATTAGAGCTGTCATGAGGAGAGAGACACACCTGTAGGCTAATCTAGCTAATCTGAGTTGTAAATAGGCAACTGTTTGTTTATACAGGAACGTTATAACATATGTCAATATTGTGTTTTAAACTTGTTCTGCTTCCCCAAGTAATGCAGCTTTGCGTAGAAGCAGGAACAGAACGTCACACCCATGCACGCAAACTGCTCCAAACCTCTGCCGCCGTTACAATGTCTGCACTATGAAATAAAGAGATGGAAAACAAACGTTTCTGCCTATCACTGATTCCCTGTTTGCGGCTCCACCACATAAGAAAACATTTCCCAGAGGGCTTAGGAGGAGGGCAGACCCTCAGTCCGTGCGTACCGGGGTGTGGCACACGTGTACGCGCTCACTCACGCACATATAGTTTTTCCAAGTGGGTTTCTGCTCTCCGATCTTATTCTGCTCCTCGCTTCGCTTTGTGCCGGTTGTCTCCGTCTGCGCTCCGAGCTTCATCTGACAGCTGCAGCTCAGCGGTGAGTTCCTCATCTTTGTTCATTCTCACTTCAACAAGAATGTACAAAGTGATCGTATGTCAAAAAGTGATTTCCGGTATTTGCCAAAAGAAAAAAAAAAGATTGCGCGTGTTTAAACAGTTGTGACTTGTTAGACAGTAATCTGTCAGACATATGCCAAGCATATCTCTCATGAATGTCATCAAATCATCCTGTCACAAAGTAGAAGCTGGCTGCGGTCAAGACAGCCGCCGATTAAATTTTCTTGCGCTTCTACCCGAAGTTTTTTGATTGTGCTCCTCCGTTGCTGATTATTGTTGAATGGACCAAAAAAACAAAACCAAAAAACCAACGTGTAATATTTTATGTAATACGTGTCATCGCTATGTAGAGCACTATGACATATTACAATTAGATTTATTATATTGTGCAATTCAAGACAAAGTTAGGGTGTGGGTGTGTTTGTGTGTGTGTGTGTGGGGGGCTGGTGTTATTAGTCAAGATGTGCTCTTTTATCCTATGATATTGAAAACTCATTAAAAATCATCCTTGGCAGTTGACATGAAATTCTAAACGAATTCCTCTTCTGGAACATCCACTCTAGAAGTGTGCATAGTTTTATTTCAAATTGCTGCCATATTCCTGAGAAAATGATGGAAACAAATGGGAAAAAGGGCACTGGAATATGACAGCATTATATTAAAAATTCCTAAAACAAAACCCATCCTTGATAGATGACATGAAATTCTCAGTGGATTCTTTTTCTGGGACACCCACACTTATGTGTGCTGAGGTTCATCTCAAACCGCTGTAATATTCCACACAAATTAAAGACAGTTCTGTTCATGTTTCACTCTGCCATTCTGTCAAAAATCCATTAAAATATTCTACATTAAACATTCATTTATTTTATTGAAGATCAGTTTATTTTTGCTATATAGAGTACTGAGTGCAGTTAAAAGTTAACAAACACACACACACTAACGACACAATAAATCTAGGAGGAGCATTACCATAAAACTTCGGGTAGAAGCGCAAGAAAATTTAAGCGGCTGCTAGCTTGACCGCAGTCAGATTCTACCGATTGACAGGATTGATTATAATGTCGGTACAACAACGCTGAGTCATAAAGATGCTTCCAAAATGGGTAATTTCTTTATTTTACATGTAATCCCTTCAAACATTCAGTGACTACAGTCTATTTAACAATATAAGCAAATATATTAAACATTTTTTTTTAAAAACACACACACACAGAAACATCACAAATCACTTTTTGGCAGTTGACCATTTTTGGCACAACACCAGACCCCGGTCTCCACCTAATGACAAAATGTAGACCAGACTGGACAGGAGAGCAGGAAACGTTACAGGAGTTTAACTTCATAAAGACGTTTTGTCTCGTGTCGATGGCTGATAACATTTCTTTATCTCCAACAGATCTGCTTCTTTCTGTCGTTGGAAAAAAAACAAACACCTTAAAAGACTGTCAAAATGGTGAGTCACTTCCACTCCACACATCTCTCAGTTGTCAACTCAAAGAAACACGAATAATTGAATATAAAATGGACACTTAATAGGATTTTACAGAAGTCTTGAGGATTAAAACCGTTATTTATGCAAATATGTGACTCGCTGGTTTCATTTGAGGAAGTTTGGTGTATGACTCATGTGGGCTCTGCTCCATTCGGGTGGGCCTCTTCTCCATCTCTCCACCTCTGTGTGTGTGTGTGTTTAATACAGAGCTTCCACGTCTGCTCTGGGCTTTAAAGCCAGCCTCCCACTCTTAAAGGGGAATTTCTTGCAAGGGTGGAGTTACTATGTTAACATAAAACAGTACTCAGCTGTGGTGATGTTCTTTTCCTGATAGTTTAGTCTGGGGGCCATGTTTGCTATGACGTGCATACAAGCTGTTGTAATAGACACTTGTCTACGTGTCTCTACACTGAGGACCATTATGTGTGCACTCAGACCTGATATATATCAACAACAGACCTCTACTATTCTCCAAACACTGGCAAAAAGGCATTAATGAAGCACACCTGTGCACCTTTTTAAAGAATATGGACTTTATATTAACTCAGTCTCACATGCACAGAGCTGCTTCTGTAAATATTTAACTACAGCGCATAATGTACAGCTGAAAATGGTGCACAACAGATTCACTGTGCAATCCTGTTTGAGTAGTGTTTGCATAAAAACAAATGCACTGCCTAGATGTTTTAATTGTGAGCTCATGAGCTTTTCAAATAAAAATAAAAACGGTAGTAATAATAATACATAGCATCTTTAGGAGGCACTGGGTTTGATGTTAGAGCTGTAACCGGGATCTTAGAATAATGTATTATGCACACTGGAGCTCAAATGTCCTCACAATAATAGTTAACAATAGAACTGGTTTATGGTGGGGGACTTCCCTTTGTAAAAGCATTACTAGGTGGATTGTGTACAGTCTCCATGGTGACAGCAGCGCATAGTGATAAGATGTGCTTTTAAGAAGAGATACCAACTGCTACGCCCTTTGTTTTTTACATTCAGGGTTAGTGCACCTCCATCAGGAGCCCCCACCCTCCGGTCATGCCTGAACCCGCTGAGGGGACTCAGGGTATCGCATGCTCCAAACCTGATTCTAACATTCCAGTGGAAATGATCTGCACTGTGTTGTGTTGTTGTGGTTTAAAGACCTCCTTGTCCAGCTGTTTGTCCGAGCAGTCATCCGCACATTGACTCAGATTTGTTTAGCGTGCGCTGCTGAGTATGTCATTTCTTCCTGCACAAACAGACAGAATCCCGGTTGTTAACAGTGACTTGGGTTTGTTTGGTTTTTTTAATTCCAGATTTTCAATGTCAGAATTCCAGAAACATTCCAGTGGTTTTCCTCTCTAAACTTTCCTCTGACATTTATGAGCAAGGGAGTGTCCGGAATCATTGATACAGCGAGGGCCAGTTTTACTAAAAATCAATGTTAAAGTTAATGTTTTTTCAGTGTTATCACACTCTTACTGTCATCACTATAGATCAGTCTACAGTTTCCAACTATTGTTTCTACACTTTGAGTAATTATTAACCTAATTATTGAATTACTTAACAAATCTACAATACAGACAGAAAGTTAAACTCTGCATTCAAGCTGGGTTTAATGTGAATGCTTATGTGCTCATCTGCATGTGATTCTGTGCTGCAAGGCTGTAAGTCCATCCATCTATCCAAGCTAATTTAGTGACTCATAAAAGAGGGAATCTTTTACAAGAGGATGGGAATAAAAAGTATGAGGGAATGTGTTTTACATATACACAAACGTGAGACTAAAGATTGATATAATCTATTCTGTAATGTTGTGAAGAAAGGAGAGTGACATGGGAAGAATCTGATATGCATAGTTGTGTATTTATCTGAGCATAAATCTAGAGTAGATGGAGAAAGCTATGTGCATAACAAAGTAAACCTGTATGACATGATGTCAGTGTAAGTCTGACATTTGACACTATGATATGTTCTTATTTATCTCAGGCAGAAAAGGGTATATGTGGGTTTAAATATGACAGTCTACAGAGAAATGTTCTGCATGTGTTATTATGGCTTCTGTGAAGGATTTTGTACTTTAGTCATTTATACACTTACCAGCCAGTTTATTAGGTACAGCTGCTTGTTAACGCAAATATGAGTCAATAACGTGGCAGCATATCACCCTATTTAGGCATGTAGACCTGGTTAAGAGGACCCAATGAAGTTCAAACTGAGCATCAGAATGGAGAAGAAAGGTGATTTAAGGGACTTTTCAGCTGATCTTCTGGGATTTTCCCACACAACCATCTCTAAGGTTTACAGAGAATAGTCTGAAAAAGGCAGCTCTCTGGGTGAAAATGCTTTGTTGATGCCAGAGGTCAGAGGAGAATGGCCAGACTGTTCCAAGCTGATAGCAAGGCAACAGTAACTCAAATAACCACTGGTTACACCCAAGGTATGCAGAAGAGCATCTCTGAATGCAGATGGGCTACATCAGCAGAATACCACACCAGGTACCACTCCTGTCAGCTAAGAACAAGAAACTGAGGACACAGTCCCTACAGGCTCACCAAAACTGGACAAGAGAAGATTGGAAAAATGTTGCCTGTTCTGATGAGTCTCAATTTCTGCTGCAGCACTCAGATGGTGGGGTCAGAATTTGGCATAAAAGACATGAAACCGTGGAAACCATCCTTTCTTGTACCTACAGTATAGTTCAGGCTGCTGCTGGTGGTGTAATGGGGTTGGGGATATTTTCTTTGTGCACTTCAGGTCCCTAGTACCAAGTGAACATCACTGAACATCATTTAAAGATCACAGCATACCTGAGTATTATTCCTGATCATGTCCATCCCTTTATGACCACAGTGTACCCATCTTCTGATGGCTGCTTCCAGCAGGGTAACACATTATGTCACAAAGCTCAAATCAGCCCAAACTGGTTTCTTGAACATGACAAAGAGTTCACTGTACTCAAATGTCCTCCAGTCACCAGATCCCAATCTAATAGAGCACCTTTGGAATGTGGTGGAACAGGATACTGAGATCATGGACATGCAGCTAACAAATCTGCAGCAACTGTGTGATGCTATCATGTCAATATGGACCAAAATCTCTGAGGAATGCTTCCAGCATCTTGTAGGAGTTCAGGCAATACTAGTCAGGTGTACCAAACAAAGGGACCAGTGCTTATATGTTGTATGCATTTACACATATAAAGGTGCAGAAATTGAGAGTCTCTGTGGTGAGGTAATCGGGTGCAATATAAAGAAGAATTTTAGTTTGAAAAAATGGCAGCTTTGGCCAAAAGTAGAAAAAAGATCATCCTTTTCTGTCCATATCTTCCATGTTGCAGGCCAACAGAGGAACTGTAAAACCCAGCCCAAATTTCAACGCCAATGCAGATGCAGAGGTTCTCTACAAGGCCATGAAAGGCCTGGGTAAGTTGCTCACATTTATTCATACATGCAGTTAACAGACTACCGAGAGAGCGTGCTGTGGGGATTTCTTGTCGGTGTAGAAATCCCTGCTGTCTGGGTGGAGCTTCGCATAGACAGCAGTGAGTCACCAACATGTGAGCAGAGAAACTTGAGATGCGTCACTGTGAGCAAACACATCTGCTGACGTTGACTGCAGGCTGTAATTATGTGGGATGAATCCACCTAGGCAGTGTATGTCCATTGTTATGTAACGTGTATATCATGTGACAAACACGGTTTGGCTGATGAACAATGTTTGCTGCTGTAGGGACCGACGAGGATGCCATCTTGCAGCTGCTGACGGCTCGCAGCAACGCCCAGAGGCAGGAGATCAAGGCCAGCTACAAAACTCTGTATGGAAAGGTCCGACTGCCTCTTGAACAGCTTTTACTTCACTGAGCACATGAGCTGCCAGAGCTTCAGTTTAACTGTCACTGTGCCTCAGCCAAGCAAAGCTGTGCAGCAGCCATATTTAAAGGCAAACTGTTTATACCTGCTACAAATTGCCATACTTTAAACCACTGTAATCTCACTCTCGCTGAGCCGTATTGCATCATTCCAAGAATTTGGAGTATCTTTGCAGTCTTTGCATTTTATCTAGAATTCCAAACGTGTAATCCTTCAGCTCTAAAATGCAGATAATACTGAATGGAACTGAAATCAGTCATCCACAGTGCTCCAGGAGTAAAACAAATTACAAACTACAAAAAACCCTGACACATTGTGTTGTGTTTATGTACTGTAGAATGAGATCACTCTAATTTTACACTAGGTCTTTAGTAGCTGTATTAGTTTAACAAATTTGGCATATTAACTTAAAAGGTGATGATATGATTATATATCTGATATGTTTATGTCGGGCTCCATGCAGCCAAATCAATCTATTCAGTCCAGATAAATTTCACCACTGAGAAAAGTGCCCTTTAATGACAAAATCAGCAAAGTAAAAACACTGCAAAAAGGTTAACATCTTTACCTTTCTTCCCCTTATTGATTACACATTTAGCTAACGCTGCATTCAGACTGCAAAACAATCCTTAATTGTGCAATAAATTTGAAGCTAGTGCCAGCTGCTGGCATAGTTAGGGTAGGGTTAGGGCTTGATGTAAAAACTGAAACAGCAAACTCACGGGATTTACTTCTAGATATGCTGATCTTATTGTTTAAAGCTTTGGACATTTTTAATATAAGTGTCTACCACTGCATAAAAGTTCCCCTCTAAAGTTCACTGTGCCTGTTTCAGCTGTTAGAGATTTAGAGGATCCAAAAAACTAAAAACGTGGAAACTGCGCAGGAAACCTGTGTTCTGCTACTAAACACAAAAATTCTTGTTTACTAACAAGAATGTCATAAACGGGGTACTTCAGCCTCCAGTGAAGTCTCTCCTTGTATGCTGTATGCTAGGTTTTACATTTGGGCTGTACATGAAGCAAAGCACCTACGAAAACTAGAAGAACTTGAAGAAAAGTTTAAATTCTGCCTCCTAACACATTTCAGATGACAATACAAGCTCTCTCTGAAATATGCTGAGACTTCAAAGTGTGTGAAGATATAACAGAGTAAAACATTTAGGCCACATGAGTGCTTCACATTCACACTCAGGATTTATGGTCATTCAGACCTCAGTAAAGTGCACATTGTGTATCTCCATGTCAGGATCTGATACATGACCTGAAAGGAGAGCTGACTGGCAAATTTGAGACGCTGATCGTGGCTCTGATGACCCCACCCATTGCTTATGATGTGACATTGCTTCACCATGCAATCAAGGTAGGTGTTGCAGTGACAGCTATGAAACTGTTAACAAGTCTTACACACTGCTCTTCATGTACAGACAGAAATTTTTAGCAGGAATAGCAGCTGGAAACTCACGTGGCATCTGTGACGTTTCCCACTTTGGCCTGTAGGGGCAGGAACGAATGAGAAAGTGCTGGTGGAGATCCTGGCCTCCAGAAAGCCTCAGCAGGTGAAGGACATCATCGCTGCATACAAAAAGGGTAACACTTGCACAAAACAAAAACAACACATTTCCAGGCAGATTGCACAGACGGACACCAATGGAGCACATTATCAAATACATCCTGTATCATCTGTATTAATCAGTCTGAAAGAGTGATTACTGTTTGATTGCTATATGAAAATTTTATGGAGTTAATCAAGTGGCAAACTCTCTTATCCATTATCTTATCTTATCTATACAGTACAGTGTACTGTGAGAAAATGGACTCATTAGCAGTGCGCCTCAATCACAGCAGTAGAAGAAGAAAGAGAGCAACCCTTTCATTTAGTCCAGGCAGATGCACTGGGTTCTGTTTTAACTGAAGCAGCCAGTTAAACAGAGTGTGTGTGTGTGTGTGTGTGTGTGTGTGTGTGTCCCTCAGAGTATGAAGCTGACCTGGAGAAGGATGTAACTGGTGACACCTCAGGTCACTTCCAGAGACTTCTGGTTATTCTGCTTCAGGTAAATATGAGTCTCTCCTCTCCTCTCCTCTCCTCTCCTCTCCTCTCCTCTCCTCTCCTCTCCTCCATAAAATATTTTGTCTCTTCTCAGGCAAACAGGCAGACAGGGATCCAAGCGGAAACCATTGAGAGTGATGCTCAGGTAGGCTTTTTTAAACTTTCGGTTCCTCAACATCAGTGGCTTCTTTATCTTTTGTCTCGGGGTGTGACTGTCACATGTGTCTGGTCACACCCTGAGACAAAAGATAAAGAAGCCACTGATGTTGATCTAATCTGTAATGATGGCTTGACTCCCCTCTGTTGGAGGGCACAAGCAAAACTTCCCTTAAAATGTTCTGGTGTTTGTGATGAAATATTTTAATAGAAATGCAGAAGTAACTGAAGCAATCCACTAATGCAGATCTTAGCCAGGGATGAGCAAATAGCTCTGTATTCTCTGTAGAAAACAGCGTCCTGAATTTGTATGTTTTATAATGTAGCTCACAGGTTTAAGGTCAGTTTCTCCAGTGGGAGAGGAGCGCATATCTGTGAAAGACTTGTGTTGACCAAACATGCAGAGCAGATCACTACAACAACAACTTTATAAAAAAATACAGAGATTTGGTGTGTATTTACTGTACTCTATAAAGAAATATTGCTCAAAATGTGGTTCGCCACATAAGATGAGGAAGACGGTACAGATTGTGAACTTCTAGTATCACAGAGCGATGGCCCTGACAGACATTTGCAGTTTTCCAACCCTGAGTGTTCTCCTGTAGCTCCATCATAGACATGTGTTTCTCCCTGTGATCAATTAAAATGTGACTTAAAGCAGAAAAGGCAACTAGTTTATACTATACTGTACTATACTATACTATACTATAAATGAGTTGTTTTGTGATTTCAGGCCCTCTTCAAGGCAGGAGAGGAGAAGTTTGGCACTGATGAACAAGCCTTTGTTACCATCTTGGGCAACCGGAGTGCAGAGCACCTTAGGAAAGGTGTGTGTGTGTGCGTGTGCGTGCAGTCTTTTTCACTCTGAAACTGTGTGTGTGATTGGTGAAGATTAAGTGTTAAGATCCACTCACTCGTCAGATGTTCTTATAAAGATTTTTATATATTTGCAAATGGCAGCTGCAACCAGTTATGTTGGTTGGCTAAGGGAAGCATGCATATATAACCAGATTTACCTGAAGTTAGCTTTGATCTGAAGTTCACTCACTTCCACTTTCTGTCATAGGCTCTTACATAGTCCTGCACACTTTTCCTATACAGGATCCCAGACAAACTGATTTTTCCCTGCATTTTCAGTGTTTTCAGACCGAGCTGCACTGAACAAGTGTAGGAGTAAATATTCTTGTGAGTTCATTTACCGCCACAGCTCCCAGACTTTACTGACCAATCATTTAGTTTGTCGTCTAGTGTTACTCAGTTAAAAGCTGAGCCTTCCTTCATGCAAAAGGACTGAGAACACTAGCACTGTCAGTGTGAATCTCTGAAATGGTCTTTAAGTGCAGCGTGTCCAGTCTTTGTAGTTTTCACTTAGACGTCAGGTGTGCAACTGAAACAAGAGATAACCGTGTAATTGTGCCGTTGTTTCACATAATAGTCATTCTAACTACAAACTCAATCAGAACCTTCTTTGCGTTCCAGTATTCGACGCTTACATGAAGCTGTCTGGATATGAGATGGAGGAGAGTATCAAGAGAGAAACTTCTGGACACCTCAAGGACCTCCTTCTTGCCGTGGGTACGTGTACTAGACAACAACTTGCTAAAGTTGTTCTCTTGTCAGTTTGTTTGGGTTCTCATAATCTTATTTAATCCCATCCATTCTCCACTATTTTGTAACTAATACTCTTACTCTTACTCACTTCTACTTCCTGTTTATCTCTTGTCCTCTCACAAATCCTAATTTACAATTTTTTGCATTTTTTTTTTTAATAAACTCAGTAACACACCAAAAAATGTACATATTTCCATATGTATAAACATGTGCACACACACACAAATACACACACACACACACACACACACACACACACACACACACATACGCACACATACACAGTACTTATGCATACATAAGTAGAAAATAAGAGTAAATAATTGGTGAGAACAGCCAGTCAAAATTCTTCCTCCTCACTGGACCTTGTAAAACCAGATTTTTGTACCACTTTCTAAACTGGGTTGTGCTTGTACATTGCTTCAGTTCATCACTCGGTCTGTTCCAAAGCTTCACTCCACATACTGAGATGTAAAAAACTTTTTATTGTCACAAGGACACAGAGATGAATTTCCTTTCTGGTTTTCTTGTACAGTGAAGTGTGCCAGGAGCGTTCCTGCCTACTTTGCTGAGACCCTGTACCACGCCATGAAGGTGAGACAACAAACAGGTTTGGGAGCGTGAAGCTAAGCTATCTGAATCTGTCTGCATGTATGCCACTGTAGGTTTAACCTGTCAAAATGTTGTGATGTCATATATATTTATATAATTATTCCTAGTTGTCACTGTGGAGTTTGTGTTCAGGAGGTTTCCCTGTAATCAGAGTGGAATCTTGAGTTTACTTCATATAATTTTCACAGTTGTGTTGTGCGTTGATGTTTGTGAGGTGTATGGTCACTACTGTGTGTGTATTTACGACTCTGTCTCAGGGTGCAGGCACTGACGATAACACTCTGATCAGAGTGATGGTGACTCGTAGTGAGGTGGACATGTTGGACATCAGATCTGAGTTCAGGAAGCTGTTCGCCTGCTCCCTGCATTCAATGATCAAGGTATACACACGTGCTCACTATTTATACTGCGGTGGACACACTTGCACTGGTTGCCTTTTCTCTTAAATTGTGCCTGTGTGTGTTTGTTACAGGGAGACACTGGTGGTGACTACCGTAAGGCCTTACTTGTGCTCTGTGGTGGTGATGATGCGTAATCATGGCAATAATCACTATCAGGAACCACACCTAAAGTGCCTTCTGGGGCCATCGGCTCAGTGAAACAGCAAGCTAACAACAATAAACAAGTTACAGCAAAACTTGTGTTGGAGAGATGATCCATAAGGTCTTTACACTATGATTCCAAACTGTGTCTTTGAAAGGTAGCTAACATTTTGTTAACATTAATACAGCTTTTTGTCCACTAATATCTTCTTTATATAACAAAAAACGTATGTAGAAGAATCAGAATTCAGTCGTCATGTTTGTACTTTGTATGGCAGAACCAGTATATGCAATAATAAATGGTTGATTTGATGAAGTTCATTGGTGTCTCATTACTAACACTGCAGAGGTTTTGGTATAGTGTACTGGCCTCTCATGCCCAGAGGAGGGCGCTGGAGCAGCTTTATTAGAGAGGAGATAAAATGTTGTTCTCACTCCTCAGCACTCTTCTTCGTCAGACAGGTGGGGCTCTACTTAATTTTCAACTTCTGCATCACGGAAGAGCTTTAAGAAATAAAGATGTAAAATTACAGGAAAAGCACTGGCAGAAGTTTTGTGTTAATTTACAGAAAACTTCTGTCTTTCTTACTGTGAACTAAATACAAAAAACAAAATTCTCTGGTAATGTGGGGGAAAAAATAACTTCAATTATTTAATGAAATACTAACAGTAAAAATTACACTTCAGTTTCTGTCCTGTAATTAGATTAGACAGATATTAGATTAAACTTTATTAATCCCTTTAGGAAGAGTCCATCAAGGAAATTAAAGTTCCAGTAGCAACTTTTACAGATAAAATAGGCACACAAACACAGCAGAAGTCACAAATAAGCAAACGTATGAATAAATAAATAGATAATAAAACAAACAACAAGGCAGAAGGTAGATCTAAAATGTGGTATTGCACCTTGTTATTGCACATTTTCCAGTATTTCTTTGTGTTGTGTTGTGGTGAGACTCATGCTTGATGGTTTATTTAGTGCTTACTTATGCTGGTGTCCAACAGGCCATGGGTGATGTCCTTGTCGGTGGGAAGACCGTAAAACTGACAAAAATACAGTTAGCGGTCCAAACTTTATCCCCTTATTGTTAAAAATTTTCATATTTTCCAAAGCCATCCAGTGGGCCAGATTCGACCCTTTGATGAATCTTCTCATTTCTGACACACCTGCTTTAAGCCAACTTTCTTCTGATTGGCTGCCCTTTCATAAATACATGATTTGAACTGCCTGTAAGCCTGCTCTCTATGATGTCATGCAAAGCCAAGAGTAGAAAAAACTGTTAGAAACAGATTTTATTGAAGAGGCAAATTTGCTCTTTAGCCACTTGATTTATCTGAAAATTTGTTATTAGTTACTTAGCAGATTCAGATTTCACATGTAAAACACAGGATAATATTTTGACTCTTACCTCTAATGGCGCATTTTGTGTTACTGTAGAAATTCAAGAAAAAGGTCTAATTACTTCTAACTGTGAGGCTTCCAGCAACATTTTCTTCACAACCTATTAATGAACCTTTTACTACTGCATGCTCTGCAGATGATCTACTGGGGATAAGGCATCATGAAAAGGTTAAAGCCATTACTCACTGTCATGCTCTTTACATTCATTGTACCAAAGGATCTGGATGGATGTTGAGTGCAACCTTTAGTTTTGACCTTTATGACTCAGTTAAATCAAAACCCGCAGACTAACGGTTACAGTGAAAGGAATTCAAAAGAGAATGTGCTTTCACGCCTCAGTGTGTGTGTGTTAAAGGAGGGAATATCTCAGATCTTGTTACAGTACTCGCATTGTTTTCATGGAAGAGGTTGGCATTTATTGTTGCGACAGAAACAGGCAGCCAATAATGAGGCCTGTACAGTGGGGTGTGGGCTCAGACCACCTCGAGCCACAGGAAGAACAATACCTTTGACTCCTCCCACCTCGCTGCCTTGTGTGTTTTTGGGTGTGGGAGATTGTGAGTGTGTATGTGAGCAGTCAACTTTGTAGGTCTGGTTGTAGGTACTTAGTGGAGCGTTGAGTTGTTTTGAAATTTTTCCCCATGTGACATGCAGCCCATCCTCCTGCACACTGACTGAGGCTCTGTGAACTGCAAAAGGCTCTGATGGTGCTGGAACCTATCCCAGGTGTCACAGGGTGAGAGGAAAGGTCACCAGCCTGTCGCAGTGCTAACACAGAGAGACAGACAACCATTCACACCTATGAGCAATTTAGAATCACCAATTAACCTAACTCCACTAACTGCATGTCTTTGGACTGTGGGAGGAAACCGGAGTACCCGGAGTAAAACCCACACAAACAGGAGGGAGAACATCCAAACTCCACACAGAAAGGTCCCAGAGAAGGTGGATTCAAACCCAGGACCTTTTTTGTGTGAGGCAACACAGCAAAAACCACCAAGCCACCATGCTGTGGCATGCAGTATATTTAAAATACATAATTTACCATACACTGGAGAAAAAAAATAAGCCAGCATTTTGATAGTGAACTAAAACTGGGATAGGCAACAAAGGTGAGGTAATGGGACAAACTGCCAGCTTTAAATATAAGGACTGATGTTGGATGAGAAGGCCTAGCACGCAGTCTCTGCTCTAATTCATCCCAAAGGTGTTCTGTCAGGTTGAGGTCAGGACTGACTCTGTGCAGGCCGGTCAAACTCTTCCACACCAAACTCACTCATCCATGTCTTTATGGTCCTTGCTTTGTGCACTGGTGCGGAGTCATGTTGAAACAGGAAGGGGTCATCCCCAAACTGTTCTCACAAAGTTGGGAGCATGAAATTGTCCAAAGTAAGAAAGAGTTCCTTTCACTGGAACTGAGGGGCCGAGCCCAACTCCTGAAAAACTATGCAGAAAGTTGGCGACCTCAGCATCCGCTGAACCCGCTCTGTGATTTTACATGGCCTACCACTTTGTGGCTGAGTTTCTGTGGTTCCCAGTCACTTCCACTATGTTATAATACCACTAACAGCTGACTGTAGCAAGGAAATTTCATGACTGGACTTGTTGCACAGGTGGCATCCTATCACGGTACCACACTAGAATTCACTGAGTTCCTCATTTTTTCACAGATGTTTGTAGAAGCAGTCTGAATGCCTAGGTGCTTGGGTTTATACACCTGTGGCCATGGAAGTGACCTGAATTCAATGATTTGGATGGGTGAATGAATAATTTTGGCAGTATAGTGTATCTCCTCCAGAGCGTTCTTGACTTACTTAGATGGTATGAGGTCGTTTATCTTAACCATAGAAATAATTCTGCAATCACTTCAGTTGATGCTTTCAGACTTTTTGGTGTTGCTGAGCTGGTCAGTGCATTCATTCTTTTTATGAATGTACCAGATTTTTGATCTGGTACATTCATAAAGTTTTTGCTGTCTCTCTGATTGTTGTTTTGGTTTTGAGCCTAATGATGGTTCTAATATGCAACATGAGTCTGAAAAGCTGAGTGTCCTTGCGTCCTTGTGTGTGTCCTCATTTTCGCAGACGCTTGAGCAGGTAAAACACATTTTTGAACTTGAAATTTTGATTCATGGATGGCAAAAATGTTTGTTTTGGTTTTTTCCAGTGGTGAAAACAAGCTTCCATAATAATGTCTAAACATCAGATGGTGTCTGATATATATATATATATATATATATAAATATATTTCCTCACTATAATAAGTCCAGTAGGATCTCATTCAGGCATCTCATCAGTTGTTTCTGAATCTATCAAAAACTGTCTGCTCTGACGTTAGTCTTAAACTCTAAATGAGAGTGGGACTAAAGCACTGAAAAGAGGAACTAAAGACTGATAAACACATTTCCACCTGTTTCATTCATCAGAAAGACACCTTTACAGAAGTCTTTAGACTCAGATCTGACTCACGAAGAGACAGAAACACATCAAAGGGACTTTCTAAAGTTAAATTATTGCTTCAAGTCAAGGAGTCAAAGCCTGCTGCTTTCACAGCTATAGCTTTCTCTGTAAGAGGAATAAACAGGATGAGACATGTGCCCACTGTAACGCTCACGGGGAGGAAAAGTAGATGCACATACCTGAATATGACTCAGATGAGCTGATGATTATTGATAATAATGAGTTTCCCTCCAGGGGCTTCTTCACTTCATTAGAGTTTACAGTTATAGCTTAAGAGTATTCGTCTTGACAGGGCTCCTCGTGCTCTGCAGAAGCTTTCATCTGTGGGGAAGCCTGAGACTCTTATGTGCTGACACTAGCTTCAGGAGCAAACGACAGCTTATAATATTTTGTCCTTACTTAATATTAACTGTGTCTGCCTGTGTGTGTACTATAAGCACATTCCTCTGAATACAGATACTAAACACACGCACGCACGTGCGCACATGCACACGCGCACACACCATCACTACAATCCAATACGTTACAACTCTTACAAATCCCATATGAGTTAATATGTGTGTTAAGAGATACTTTATCAACAACCATCAAGAGTATGTGTGTGAACTCTAAGTCACCTGACAACTGTACCAAAGTAGGCCTACCTAGGATTGAATTTACTCAGGTACTTACTATTATTTGCTTTTCATTTTGTCTCACAAACACACAGAATTCATGGTCAGATCTGACTCAGAGTGAGTCCACTGTTTACTTCATCTGTCAAGCGTCCATCTTTATTTACTCTGGAGGAGGTTGTAAAACTTTGGGACAGGAGTCATACGAGTTGATGAGTTAGAGAAGCTCACTTCTGACTGGTGACAGTGGAACTGAGGTGAGCTGTCGATGATAACCTGAACTTTTCTGTTGGTAAGACTGCTGTTTTTGCCACTGTTAGCTGGCATTAGTAAAACTGTGATGTGAAGTAACTTTGTTAGACTCTGACACTTAGCGAATAAACTCTCATACAATGTGAGAATGTAATCAAATTGTTTTTAAGAGAGAAAGTGTGATTTTTTTTTTAGGACACCTGAGTCTAACATTAGCTGTTATTTTGTTAAGATGCTGTTCACACTGTATTTTTGCTTTTTGGTGAAGGGAACCCCCTGTTCAATGATAAAACATGTAGGTATGATTGTTCATATCTTGAGTCTGAAGGTGCAGGCACAAATCTAAATGTCCCTCCACAGCAGGCGAACGCCTAAGACTTCTCTTCTGCTTTCAGCATACTATGTGGTTGGTCTCTAGCCACATACGTAAAATGTGAATAGTCAGAAAGAAGGTGTCCTTCCCAGTGACTCTGTTCAATTATGGTGGTGGAACATGGCAGTTTCACAAACTGATGCTCGCTCCTGTGTATTTTTAATAGAGTAATCATAAGTTCATGAGAATGCACGAGTTTGTTGGAAGATGTGATTACACACTAATCTATGTATATTTATGATTACAATATTCATTTTTTGCTAACCAAAAAAATAAAATTGCTGACTGCTTCTTTAAATATCTGAGCCTTCCATGATGACTAAAATAGAGGTGGGGAGACAGGTTTCAGACATTTGGGTGATATATTATTTCCTCCTTCACCCTTAACCTCTGACTACTTCCTCTCTGACTGTGTGGTGACACTTGAATGCATCCTTGAGTTGTGAGGGAGAGGTTGTACATTTGAGTCTTTCATGAATGTGTGGAGCATTAACCTAGAGGCGTGTCATCTGGATGGGAACTCTGTGTGTGGTGTAATTCACAAATCATTTAACCAGCTATATGAAAGTGCGTTTTGATCGTGAGGTTGGGGATGTTTTGTTCAGGTTCATAAAAGCAGAAATGTCAGATGGAAAGCTTAAGAGTCTTGGAGGTCTTTAAGAAGTAGAATTCACAATTAAACAGGTTAACACACATGTAAGGAGTTTGCATGCCCTCCCAGTGCCTGTGTGGGTTCTCTTTGGGTAGTCTTGATTCCTCCCACAGTCCAAAGACATGCTTATTAGGTTAATTACTGATTCTAAACTGGCTGTAGGTGTGAATGTGAGTTTGAATGGTTGTCTGTCTGTGTGTTAGCCACGCAGGAGACTGGTGACCTCCCTGTGTGTGCTACACACCAACAGTGACTTATGCTCATTTTCAACTCCATATTCTTATTCTTGGACTCTTCTTGAGTAACTTTGCATGACTCACACTTCACAGTAATCCTCATTTATATCATACTGGGCCTTAGTGCAGCCCCTCAGTTAATCTTCTGTTTCAGACAAGGGGTTTAATTTTTGAGACGTTTGCTGTTTAGATTTCTCATCAAATTGTCCATGGCAACAAAAAACACAAATGGCAAAAACAAATATTTGTTTGTGGTGCTTACATTCGTGGTTTGCTGATGACCAGAGGTAGAAGAAAACATTCACGCCAGTAAAAAAAAATACAGAGAACTGAGCAACAATGTTGTAGTTTAAGGACATGATAATGCTATGAATGTGTGAGCAGCACTTAACAATTAAACTAATTAGAGTATGTCTACTTTATGATTAAGACATACCATTGTAAGAGCACTGATAATTTTATGTTGAATTTTGGGAATTAAATGGCAATAACAGGAATATATATTTACTTCTAAAAAGGTATAAAGTATAAAACTGATAAACACAAGTATTTTAAAAAATCTAGTCAACACAGTAACACACAAAAATTCTTACTTTTCACATCTGCCCATAAATTAAATTTATAGGAAAATCTGATTGGTTGAGTCAAACTCCTTATAAATAAGCTCACCTGAGAAAAACGTGTAGCCTAATATTGATACGCATGCGCCCAGAGAGAATATCTGATTATTGCCGATTAAAAATAAGAGACACAAAATAAACCCTGCGTGAAGTCCACCACATCTCCTCCTGCAACCTGAAGCTAGCAGTCCTCCTCGCTTTGCATCATGGACAAGAAGAAAGAGCACACGCTCGCCCACGAGCTGCTGCAGAACTCTTCAGCCGTTTTACGGTGGTCCGCGCGCCGCCTCGTGCAGGCTGTCGTTGCCGAGGGGGTAGGGCGGGGTGATGGTGATGACGGTGGCGTAGGGGGAGTCTCCGGGTCTCCGGCCTGAGCGGAGACAACGGAGCTCGAGATGTCCAGCTTGAAGTGCGCACTTCGGGGTGCGAGCTTACACATGCCGGCCCTCACCAGTGCGCGCTCGTCCTTGCACACTTTACCTTGCAGCCGTTTGAGCGCGCGGGCCACCTGCTTCCAGAAGTTTTTGGGGTCGGACCGGTAGCCCTGGCATTCCCGAGGTTTGGCGTTGTACTCACAGCGCAGGTCGGTGATTCCGCCTTTGATGCGCGCCTCCGGGTTCTCACATTTGACCTGCAGCTGGACCGCCTCCCTGACGTCCTTGGCGACCCACGTGCACTGCATCTTTTCCTTGGTGGCGAACTTTCCCCGGCCACCCGCTACACCCTTGTTCCCACTCCTCTGCGCTCTGCCACCGGCTGGAGACACGGCTTTGTCCGATTTGCGCGCACCGCAGGAGAGAGAGACCTGCTGCCCGAGTAAAACTAGCAGCAACCAAGGAGCCGAAGCCTTCAGCAACAACATTTTTTCAGCCTAATCACTCTTTATCTGAAAGGGGATCTGTATAAATGGTGACACAGACGCATAAAAACTGCAACTAAAATGTCTGAATAGTCTGTTGAAGATACGAGTAAAGTACTGTTTCTAAGTTACCGAAAATGACAAGTGTCGCTGTGCGTAAAAATCTCTTCTTGTGTCGCTTAGTAGTGTGGCACATGGGTTTCATACGTAGATACTACAGCACGCCCACCGTTACCGCCCAACACACACACACACACACAGCTCTATACAAATTCCATCCATCCATTCTCTTCCACTTATCCTTTTTCAATGAGGAAAAATTTGGCAGCAGTGGCTGGTCAGATTATGCTTCATTGTGACATGTCCAAAAACGACTTTGCGTCTTTTATTCTGAGTTGAACTGAAGATCAAAGAGTGATTTACACTCTTACTATCAGGGGATGATATCAGCATGTCTGTACAGATTCTTGGTTTATCCTAAAGAACTTTCTTGAGCCTGATTACTATTACAGCTCCCACACAGTCACATGCACAGGCTCACCAGCACATCTTAAAGGCTTGCCTCCAACTTTTCCCACCAACTCTCCGCTGCCTTCAACAGAAATTTCCCCAGATTATGTTTACAGGTTTAGCTTTTTTCTTTTCAAAACATTCTTGATCATTCTTGATTAAAAAAAGGGGGAGGAGGGGGCAGTAAAAATATGAAGCAAGTACATTCTTCTAAAAGTCACAAACAAAGAAATTAGGTGAAATTTTCTATAATTAAGTGGAAAATACATTTAGTTTTTTCCTTGCATTCAGTGTAACATACATTTTTCTTTTCCCTATTAAAATCAAAGTGCAGTGACAAACTATACAGCTCGTGATTATACTGCATCTTTTTCCGAATAAGGAGCAAAAATATTCTCTCCTGAAGTTGGTGGAGAGCAAATAATAGAACTAATGGAGGGTTACTGAGAGACCAGAGACAAAGCTGCTTTGTCGATTTTTAAACAAGCAACAGTCTGGTAAGAAGTTCTCCACTAATCCTACATATGTGCTTAATACAGATAAATGTTTTATGGTCTTTTTTTTGTTTTTGTTTTTTGTTTTTTTGACTGAATATATTTTGATTTCCCATCAGTCAAATGATTGGGTGCAATCAACAATATTAAGGAGCCTCAACAATGGAGGTGCAGAAGATGGTCCATTCGGACTCCATGTCCTCAGCCTCCCTCGGAATGCTGTTGAAGTTCTGCGGGAGGTGGGAGTTGAAGACCTTTTGGACCACCAGGTGGTGATCAGTTGACAGCTCAGCTCCTCTCTTCACCCGAGTGTCCAGAACATACGGCCACAGATCTGATGATATGATTACAAAATCAATCATCGACCTGCAACCTAGAGTGTCCTGGTGCCACGTGCACTTATGGACATCCTTATGTTCGAACATGGTGTTCGTTATGGACAAACTGTGGTTTGCACAGAAGTCCAATAACAAAACACAGTTCGGGTTCAGATCGGGCAGGCCGTTCCTCCCAATCACACCCCTCCAGGCCTCACTGTCATTGCCCACATGAGTGTTAAAGTCTCCCAACAGGACGATGGAGTCACGGGATGGAGCATCCTCGAGCACCCTGCCCAGGGACTCCATGAAGGGTGGGTTCTCTGAATTGTCATTTGGCGCATAAGGGCAAACAACAGTCAGGACCTGTTCCCCCGCCCAAAGGCACAGGGAAACAATCCTCTCATTTACCGGTGAAAACTCCAATGTACAGGCAGCAAGCCGAGGGGATACAAGAATGCCCACCCCAGCTTGCTGCCTCTCACACAGGGCAACTCCAGACTGGAACAGAGTCCAGCCCCTCTCCAGGAGTCTGGTTCCAGAGCCCAGACCATGTGTTGAAGTGAGCTCAACTATATCTACCCGGTATCTCTCAACCTCGTACACTAGCTCAGGCTCCTTCACCACCATAGAGGTGACATTCCATGTCCAAATAACCAGACTTGATAGCCGGGTATTGGTCTGCCAGGGCCTCCGCCCTTGGCCACTGCCCAACACATACTGCACCCGACCCCTATAACGCCTCCTGTGGGTGGTGGGCCTACAGGAGGGCGGGCACCACGGACTAATGCCTGGCCACCAGATGCTCTCCCTCGAGCTCCTGCCCCAGGTCTAGTTCCAGTGTGGGGCTCCAGTAACCCTGTCCCGGGCAAGGTAACAGTTCTCTTGGTGACTCTTCCATAGGGGTCTTCTGAACATATCATTTGTTCCCATTTTATTTAGTTGAATCTTTGGTAAAATGTCAAAGATAACACAGTTTTAAAGGCACTAAATAGTACTTTTATTCCAACAAGGTGATTTCCAAAGAGCTGTTAACTGAAAACACTGCATATCTCAGCATGGTGTACAGTGTGTCCTTAAAAAATGTGAGGAAACCAAACAAGTGGAGGACAAAGAAAAAGTGGCAGGCCTAAAAAAACAGCAGATGAACAGTATTTGAAAGTCATGTACTTAAGAAATAGGAAAAAAAAAATCCAGCAAAGACCTGAAACAGGCAGCCAAAATCCAAAGAAGAGCTGTGCAATGTCCTTCAAGAATCTGCACCTGTTTCCCTAGCAAATTATAAAGAAATCAGGGATGGCTTGAGAGTTTTGCACGGTACTGTAAATCATTATATTTTAAGGCGAGGAATTGGTTTAGTGTTACTGAGTACTTTTGGGAAATAAATGCAAAGTCTGAAGTCCGTTGAAGTGATGGAAACATGACTTTACATTTGTTTGTTTTCCATGTTTGTATTGGATACATTTAAATACAGTCCATAAAATGTTATAATGAGGATATTTCTGCATTTGTAGATTTTTTTTTTTTTTGGTTGCTCCTCCTCTCATCTTCATAGCGCTGCTTTGATTGGGGCCTCACTCCATCTGCTCTCAGCTCAGCAGCATCATCTTGTGTTCACTAGTGGTTAAGCAACCTAAAAACATCACAAGCACATTTACTCAACTTGTAGCTTTGACTCCTCAGTTGTTAACGACAAAGATTATACACAAAGTAAAATTCAGTACATGATTAAAGATAAAAGCCTATTAATGTAAAAATATTTTTGTCTTGTGATCCTGTTACAGAAGGGGTTCACCCCTCAGCGTTTCCTGGCTGGGACTGAATTGTTTCCTATTCCTCCAAAGAGCGATTTGTGATGTATTTAGTTAGCAGAAAGTTAAACTGAGCCATTATTTTTAGAAAAAATTACAAAGATTAAAGAGATTTGTTGTTTCTTCTTCTTCCGATTCATCTTGTGGCTTGTACCTACCCATAAAGCGGACCTTCACGTCACAAAGCTACAATAGGAAAACATTGCTAGTGCTCCAGGATTAACAGTTATGTAGATTTATGTGTGTTAATTTATCACCTCACCATATTCACTTTAATATTAGTGTCCATTCTGAATAGTAATCCTCTTTATGAACTGAATCATCTGTAAATCTTTCAGCTGTTTTGGATGGAAAAATCTTTTTGATTTAATTTGAAACCTTATTTGACTTTTTACACAGAGGCCATTTTTATTTACTTATTTGCACATTATAGTTTAATTTAAAAATAAAAACTACATTCACTTTATTATTCATTTTTTATTTGATATTTATTGTGATGTCACATTAATGTTAAAAATACATTGGATTAGTTTCAAACTTGTATTTTTATGGGTCATTATTTTAATTGTGAGCAGAGACAAGGTGATATTCACAGGTGGGCAGGCTTGAACAGGTGAGGTAAGATTGAAATAATTGACTAATCAAAAACTAATTGACAGATTAGTCGACTACCAAAATAATCTTCAGTCGCAGCCCTAGTAGAAATACTACAGTATACATTCTGTAAAAATAAACCTTTACTGAAATAAAAGTATAAATGCTCTGTATTAAAATATACTTCAGACTCAATATGGTTGCTGAATCATTAAGGTGTACAACTCAGCTGGAGCTAATTCACTGTGGCTAAATCAGTATATAGATAATATATTAAAAAATATAAATTAATTGCATATATAAATACATAAATAGAAAGATAATGCCAATTATCACAACTAATAATACGACTAAGAAATTGGACTAAGTTATTTAGACCAAATACATTTGCTCACATTTTAGTGCCACAACATACTGACAGATCCTGTACATACATTCAAAAGGTTTGGTATTAACATTGGGACGTATGGCCATGGTTTCGGGGTGGTTTCGGATCCTGGTTCAGGATCCAGTGCGGCACTAATTACACCCGCGGAGTGAATATTGGTAGGGACATCTCCCTGCCGTCACTTGCTAATCATGCCCCGTGACTGGTAGAGACTTGACGGACTGTCTGATATTTCTCGGGAGGTGCAAGGTCAGATTACGGCGTAGATTTCTCAATAACGATAATTAATAATGCACCTGCACAAGCGTAAGTGCCGGCAACGTCGCTGGCCACCTACGTAGGATACGTTGCAGGGTCACAAAGATCTCAAGGCTGCAGAATCAATCAGGGCTAAGAGCATACGAGCGTAATGTGACAAAATCATTTTAATTAATTATAGCTGCCCTTGGTATTCAATAAATGGAGAGGCTCGATGGGTGCTTAATTCTTTAAGAACTTTAAGAACTCAGTAAATCTCTGAGGGTTTGGACAGTGGCAGGCAGTGGGGAAAAAAAGCTTGTATAGGAGTGATGGAGCATTTGAAGCCTGTGAAGTGCTCTGCTGAGAGCTTTCCAACCTTTTTTTTTTTGGATGATCTTTCTATTAATATTTATATTAGTCACTGTATCTTTTTTTTTGTGCTGTTTTAACTCTACTTTTGTTCTCTCATTTTTTTCTTAACACTCCTAAGCTTCCTTTTAATATTCTATCAGTACTGTGTCTGTGGTTGTTTCACAACCAAGACGTCCGTTTCCACTCGTCCTCGGCCTGCACACAGACCCCCCTCTGTTCCTGCATGCAGCAGCTCTTAAGACTCAATTCATCAGCCCATACGAAGAGTTGTTTAGCTCTGTTGTTCACCTCCTGTGCCATGTGGGTTCATTTTGACTTTGTCTGCACAGTAACAGCTTCCCCAGCTGGACAGCAGGAGTGGGCGTTACAGCCAGTGGTGAAAAGAAACAAGGAGTCCTTTAAATGAATGAGCTTGCAAGCTTGCTACATGTTTCACCTCAGCAAAAGAAAAAAAGAGTGACACAGAAAAGAGGAGGCCACCACTCACACTTTATTCTTTCTATCCTCACATTTTCTGTCTTGGAATAAAAGCTTGAGGGAATTCTACATCGTATACAAACAGAAACACATGCCTGCCATATTTTCCTTTTGTCTTGCTGTGTGTTTGACAGATTAAAAAAAAAAGACATGGACACAACATGAAACCAGTATCTGCTAACTGTACACAGGTGTAGGATGAGGGTTTTGCACTCAGTTCATAGGGTGCGTGTGAGTCAGACCTCACAATGCGACCGAATGACTCCAGTAGCTTCCGCACAGATCCTGCAGAGGTCAGAGATGGAAGGGCGGGTCGAGTCGCTAGTAATTCCCAACTGAAACAACAACAAAACAGGCACTCATGAACACACTGTACTAGCCTTTTCAAACTTAAATTATAAGAAAAAGCCAAACTGTCACATAAAAATTACAGTGGAGAAATAAACTTATCAGCATATTCCTTGCTAAGCTCTCTCCCTCCCCACTTTTCTCTTCTTCTTTCCTCACCAACCTGCGGCTGCTCTGTCGTCTCAGTTTTGGAACCAGTTGATGACATAGGTGCAGACGCCGTGGAAGCTCTTCCAGCAGTATTCAGAGGCGAGGCGGGAAGCTGTGGACTCAGGCAGCTCTGTGGGCAGAGCAGTGGTCTTCTCAGGCTTAGGAGTAGTTTTCCTGTTCTGGCGTCCCTTGCCTGGCTGAGGCTTAATGGGTTTCACAGGTTTAGGAGAAGGAACAGGCTTGGTCTGGGCTGGCACAACTGGTTTACGTGGCTCCTGAGCAGGCTTGGGGGGCTTAGAGATGGCTGTCTTGGGCCAGGAGGCCAGCAAGGTCATCTGAGCCTCATCTGGGTATTTTTTGCACATGTGCGGGCGGTAGATTTTAGTTCCCTGACATGCGTGGCTCAGTTTCCTCATCTCCCACATTATCTGCGTGAAGTAGTGGCGAGGGTTGTGGTTGTAGGCCCGGCACAAGGTGGGTTTGCCCTGGAAGTCGCAGTAGTAAGAGCGTCCTGGGGTTGGTCCCTTGCAGGAGACACGAAGGCGGGTATAGTTCCCGGCTGCAGACACCACCGTGGTACAGGAGTCTTTGGTCTTGGTGCTGAATCGGATGGGTTCATCCCAGATGCTGCGCTGCTGCTGCTGTTGCTTGTCAATGTTGTTGCTGTTGTTGGTTTGAGCGTTTGAAACACAAACAGTTGCTGCCAAGACCAGCAGCAACATTCTCAACCCAGCTCTCATGGTAGGATTCCACGTGGAGTGACGGATGGGCGAGGATTCAGGGATAAAGTGTCCGCACCGAAGGTTCAAGTGTGGAAGGGTAGAAAGCATGTGAGTGTGAATATATAAAGCTGAAGCTCACAAAGAAGGTATTATTCAGGTAAGCTGTTTTAACCCCTCCCTCATGCTATAGACACGTCCGCACGCACACACACACACACACACAGACACACACACACACACACACAGAGCGTCCACAAGGTACGTATGGTATGTATGGAAGGAAGGGACAACATAAACTGAGGGATGAAGAAAGGAAAGGGGGGGGGCGGCTTGTGGGAGCCCAGGGAGAATTAGAGGTCTGAAGGACACGTATGAGGCCAAATGGTTGCAAAACATTATGCAGTGTCACATAAAAGGTTCATTGACCATTGATAGGAGGAGAGCAGTGAGTCCAGAGCCACACTGCAACCTCAGATTCTTTGAAGACTTGAACAGTTGACCCAGTAAAAAGAAAAACTCAAGCTATTCTTTAGATATTTCATGACTTTTGTTGTAAAGTTATCTTGAAAGCTGCTAACTGACGAAGTTCTGGTAGCTCTTGCAAACCTATATATGACATATCTTGTCATACAGCAGTGCTATTGGTTGCAGCTTTGGAAATCTTTGTGCATCAGATCTTATCTCGATAGTTTGAGGGTCTGATTGCAGACCTCACTTCTTGGGGAGCCCCTAGAGTCTTTGAGAAAACATGGAGAATCAGGCTCTCCAGACATGAAGTCTCCAGTTGGACTTTCTTGAAACGTTTAGCCTTCAGGACAAAAGTGAATGCTGTTAAACACCCTTCTAAAAGTGACTGGATGTGACTTTCTGCTGGGATAAGCTGAAGACCACTTGTGGGAGGTGGCAGAGCAAGTCGTCTGCTAACGGGACCAGCAGTGATTTTATCCCCAGCTCCTCCAGTTTTTATATTAAAGTGTCCTCGGCAAGATAGTGTCTTTTTCTGTTTTTTAGGTAGTCTGTGAGTGCTCAGACAAAAAAGCGCTATAAAGGCGGCAGTCCACATGCAAGACCACATGCACACAGTGACTCTGCTAGCAGCTATCGCATACATGAGTTAATGTTGTGAGCCGCTTGGTTTGAGTGTGCACACATGGCGTAGGTCAGCTGCCTGGCAGTTTAACTCTAAATAGCCCCCCCCCTACATAAACACTCCCATTCCTTGGGCACCACCAGTTTGGAGGTCCTGAGTTCAAAGTCAGACCAGACTGAAAATTTCCACATGAGCCAGTGGGTTTGGACACCGAGTGGAAGTGTGTGTGCAGCCTGCTGCAGTGCATAAATGCATGCACGACCTCAGTAAATTCAGGAGTTTTACATTTGCAGCAGTCAATGTGGTGAAGTAGAGAAATTCTCACTGCAAGGGACACTGAGGTGGTGTGTGTGTTCGTGTGTGTGGTGTCTGGACCACATGTTTTCCTGAACTAAGTTTAGTCTCTTTTCATAGGGTCCAACAGCATCACACCACCTCCATCACTTCCTGCAAACCTACCTCCAGCTACTGTGTGCAAGCATTGTATTCACCTGTGTGTGCGACATGAACGTTATCTGAGTTTCAGGGCAGGTATCAAACTCTTTTTCATTCAGTTTTACACACAATTACACATTTCCTGTGTGCATTTCCTGCTAGAATATGTAATTTATTAACAATGTTTATGGGAGAAAAAAAAAAAGATAATGGGTTTGAGTTACAGAATTGCACCCTCTTCATAAGCCCAGTTGTGTTTTGTTGTGTTTTTCAGACCTTTAATATGAAAAAGGCTTCTGGGAGTTTCTCAAACCTTTGACAACACAAGCAACTAGGCCGTAATTAACACGCCGGTGAGCCATGATATTTTGTCTCATCCTTAAATCCTGTTAAAGCACTGATTACCAAACTTTTGAAGCTGAATTAAAAAAAAAAAAAAAGTCACACCAAACATAGTTTTTTATTACCAATAAATCAACAATAAAAACAGGATTGAGTTAAATTTAGTTATATAAAGGCTGATGCAATAGCATAAGCAAACCCCTGTTTGTTCATTTAATTTAGCTTCACTCCATATTTTATCCCGTGACCGTCTCTACCAAACAGAGCTGCTGCTTTGGTGCTTAAAGGAATAATTCAACAGTTTGTAAAAGGCCTGTTTTCACTTTCTTCTTGAGTTAGCCCAGAATATCAATAACTCTGAAATGTTAGCTGAAATGTGCACAAAAACAGTGAAAACGACTCATATCTTCAAGGAACAAAACATGTCTTGCGGTCACCATTTCTGTGTTTTTAAAACTGGATGTGATGACAGAGGGGCGGGTCTGACTGTGAAAGTGCACTTCATGAGTATATCCTGGATAATCCTCCTTTCTGAAACATAATGACCACAATTTACAAAAAACACTTAATTTTTTAATCACTGTGACTCCAGATGAGTGACGGAGCCCATAAACTGAGCAGAAACATGTTTACAGAGGTCGGGTCAGAAAGCACCAGAAGTGTTTTTGCAACCACAGGTGTGTGCCCCCATGTCAGTGGGTCTTCCCCTTCTTACTTAGTCAATATGGCGATGATTTAAAGAACACGTAGTGTCCCCACACAGAACATGTTGACTGTGAGAAGTACACTATCCAGTTACTGTAGTACATACTATATAGGTACTATATTGCATGCAGTTTTACACAAATTGAGAGAACAAGCTATTAGCATGCAGGCAGCATGCAGCAAGCACGGCCTTTAGCTTGTTTATAAATCTTCGCCTTTTTGCTTAGTTGAGCTTTCCAGCGGCTTGAATTTCACATTCTCATCTAAATCTCATGAAGAAAGCGAGTGGCTGTTTTTTTCAAAAATGTCAAACCATTCCTTAAAAATATACCCGCTATATGCGACCGGTCTGATGGAAATGTGTGAGCTATATTACAAATAGTCACAGAGGAAAAACAAAGAGAGCTAACTACTACAAAAAACAAACAAACAAAAAAACTACTTGCATGTTATAAAATAAAGATTAACAAAAATATATAAAACTTTCAAAAGATTTGAAAGTGTAAAAACTGTACACTGTGTCACTCTGTTTAAAACTGATCATGTAAGTACAAATTCATTCTCTATGCAGCTAACTATGCAGTCGATGGTGTACAGAATGAAACGGCAAAGGGGTCGAGACAACACTTCATAGGACTACAGTTTGCTGGCATTAGTGGTTTTGTCAAATGGCCTGAAGGACTGAGAGACGCCCTCACAGCACAGTTCATGAATGTTCTTCCCTTTTGTCCTTGGAAGTGTTACGAGATCTGAATAGGAAATCTTAACAGCCCAGTGATCCTGGAAAAGAGGAGCACTTTTTGAGAAATAAAGTGCAATTATTCAGAGATGAAATATAAGCAGAGATACAGGTGAGCCACTTACCACAGGGGAACGTCAGTTCCAGTTCTCCTGTCCACTGTAGATGAAAAAAATAACAGTAAATCAACATGAACTTCTGGAAATAAATAAAACTATGACTATGTGCACTGTTTTTTTTTTTGTTAAGTGGGCAATGCAAAATGTAGGGAAATAATATAACAACACTGTCATACATCAGCTATTCCCAAACTTATATAGAAGTTGTGCTTGTTGAGGTTGATTCTCTATTCCAGCAGCTGTTATATACATAATAATAAATACATAATATACACTATTGCCAAAAGTGATAGGGAACGACATCAACAACTGAGCCGCGAAGACTGTGGGGTCAGTGGATGCTGAGGTGCATAGTGCACAGAAGAGACTTTCACCCGCACACAGAGACAGAATTTTTGCATTTGAGCCCTTATTATGATTTCCAAATTTGTGGAGAAAACTTATTACATTATGAAGTAGTTTCTAACTTTTTTTTTTTAAAGTATTTAAAAATATTTTTGAATGCTCCCTTATTCAGAAGGATCTGCCACAGCACGTAGCTCTGCATGTTTGATTTGGCAGATTTTTTACACTGGATGCATTACCTGACACAATCCCAAAGGAATCTGTCTCCTGCTGGGATTGAACTGTGATCTTTTGCTTGCAAGGTGTAAACCACTACAATATAGGGCCACTGTTTTTTTTTCTAAGTATTTAAAAATGCTTTTCTCTAACATTAGATTGTTTAATTTTTGGTCTGAAGAGCGGTCACAATCCAACACAAGAAACATGTTTAAGAAAAATATCAGTGCCCCATGTTTTTTCCATCTTGTCCTGTTATGGTTCTTTGTCCTTTATCTGGCAAACACAACAGCATGTCAAGCACACAAGTAAATATTTTTCTCTTCCTGCACAGCGTTGTCTGAATGCTGAACAAATCCAAGGATGAAAACTGGTCAAACTGAGGCAGAGTTTGGATCCCTGACACGACGGTGTCACATGGATATGAGGAGTTACCTCTGTCACAGGTAACTTTCTTTTAGTGGGCTCTGACGTTTGAATGCAGTGATGGATGAAAGATGAAGAAAAAAAGGAAGGAACACAGGCAGGAAAGAGGAGTTTGTCTCTGGGTGAACCCACAGTGGTAGGATGAATGGTGGATCTTAGATGGTTGGTTGTTAGCGTTGCTATGAGTTAGTGGAGCATTATCAGTGATCATCAATACCTCATCAGTGGGGAGAGCGTTCCTGTGGGTCACCAGACTGAGTAGCTCGGGGGGGCAGAGGCCCGAGGGAACCGAGTCAGTGTGTCACAATAGGGAGAGCTAAATGCGGGCGCACGCGCACACACACACACACACACACACACACACACACGAGCGCATGTACACGCACACACACATACACACACAGAAACTTTACATGTGGAAAAATCTCATCTAGTTAAAAAAAACAAGTTGACATGTCTCCAAATATCCCTCCACCAATTAACACTCGAGCATGCAAGCCAGCAGATTTAGCTGCCCACGGCTCGTACCTGATGGTGAAGTTTCCATGGATATCACACACCTGCTCACCATGATTACCTGTATTAGCCATACTGCAACAGAAGAGTGAGGGAGGACAGAAGAGAAAGAGAATGGGAAGACTCCTGTAAAAGTAACAAGGATGGAGTGATCCACAGAGAGCATTGCTCACATCGGGAAGAAGACGGCGAGGAGTGACGGGCAAGACCATGAAAAGAGATAAGATGCCGAGTTTGTGATTTCAGGTGAAAGAGTGAGAAAGCTGTGAAGTGATCCAAAGCTGAAGAATCCTGTACTGAAAAGTGAGCAGGTGCATGGGAGAAGATGACCAGGTGTGTGAATAACAGACAAGCATTAAAGTGCAACAAGCCATGGGTAAGAGGAGCTGGAGCAGGTGGATACAACAAGAGGAGAAAATATGATACATCATTGTGTCCATGAAAAGGAATAATGGATAGAGAAAAGGAAAGAAAGTATTAATGAATTTGGCTTTGATCTACATCAGAAAAGACTCAGAACAAACAAAAACAGGAGGATAACAATGAACATTTCTCTCTTTTTGTTTGGACTCACTCTTCAAAGACGTCTTCTGTGTCCATCCTTCTGTAATACTTGGCCAGTTTGACAGAGAATATGATGCTGGGGATCAGAAGGATGCAGCAGCCTCCCAGACCAAACCAGAATGTGTTCTGAAGAAAAAAAAAGAAATACCAGTAACACTCAGATGTTATTGGATTTGATTGCTGTTGCCTTTAAACACTGAACTCTGAGTTAGATTCTTAGTGCTAAAATACTTTGGAGATTTTCAAACTTAGCTGCGGAAAAGTTTTCAGATTCTTTATGTAAATAAGAGCAGAGTAGCACAGTGTGCAGTTAGAAAATTGTACTTGATCAATATCACTCATGCAGCCAAATATCCCCTGGAAGGGATAACCAGTGTTTTCTTGTTGTAGCTGGAGCAGGTGAACTTCATTTTGACACCTGTACACAGTTTTGCATAATAAAAAAATTTTAAAAAATGGAAGAAGTAAGGCTCTACTTAGTGTTTCAAAGGATTGTATAGAGTTCTATAAAAAAATAAAATTATCTCAGAAATGTACTGATGTACAAGTTTAAAGTAGTAGACTAAAACAGTAACTGTAAAGTAACTGCAAATACTTAAGTTACTGTACTTTGTTACTATCCAACACTGCTCAAATCAAGGTACATTTTAATATAATAATTTAGGAATATAGAACCTTGTCCATCCATCCATCCATCCATCCATCCATCCACTTCCGCTTATTCTGGTCAGGGTCGCGGGGGGCTGGAGCCCATCCCAGCTGACATAGGGCGAGAGGCAGGGTACACCCTGTACAGGTCGCCAGCCTGTCACAGGGCCAACACAGAGAGACAGACAACCTCACTCACTCCCATTCACACCTATGGGCAATTTAGAGTAGCCAATTAACCTAACCCCAGTAACTGCATGTCTTTGGACTGTGGGAGGAAACCGGAGTTCCCGGAGGAAACCCACGCAGACACGGGGAGAACATGCAAACTCCACACAGAAAGAGGGACAGGCCTGGGCCAGGGTGGAATTGAATCCAGGCCTTCTAGATGTTAATCTAGAAGTTATATATAGAAGTTATCAAGAGGTTATATATGCTATATAACCTTGTATTCAGTGAAATGTCAGGAGTGTCAGTGTTAAACTCTAAAATGCCCAAATAACATTATGGACAGAAGAATTAATAATGAAACTATTTGCTGCAGTACTACTAGTGTCACATGTTTTTTCTGCTGATTTCACACAAGGAAACACACACACACACACACACACGCTTAAACACACACACACACGCTTAAACACACACACACACACACACACACACGCTTAAACACACACACACACGCTTAAACACACACACACACACGCTTAAACACACACACACACACACACGCTTAAACACACACACACACACACACACACGCTTAAACACACACACACACACGCTTAAACACACACACACACGCTTAAACACACACACACACACACGCTTAAACACACACACACACACGCTTAAACACACACACACACACACACACACGCTTAAACACACACACACACACGCTTAAACACACACACACACACACACACACACGCTTAAACACACACACACACACGCTTAAACACACACACACACACACGCTTAAACACACACACACACACACACACGCTTAAACACACACACACACACGCTTAAACACACACACACACGCTTAAACACACACACACACACGCTAAACACACACACACACACACACACACACACACACACACACACGCTTAACACACACACACACACGCTTAAACACACACACACACACACACACGCTTACACACACACACACACACACACACGCTTAAACACACACACACACACACACACGCTTAAACACACACACACACACACACCACGCTTAAACACACACACACACACACACACACGCTTAAACACACACACACACACACACACGCTTAAACACACACACACACACACACACACACACACACACACGCTTAAACACACACACACACACACACACACACACACACACACACACGTCTACATGTACAGTAGCTCCAGGCAGAGCATTAATTAAATTCCTGTTTGCAGTGCCCACAGTCTTTGGTTTGTTTGAGCTCATTAAACTCTTGCGTACTTGCGTAAACTTGCGTACATGATATCCAGCAGATATGTAAACATAAACCTTTACAACTCCTCAGGGTCAGGAGTGAAACCATTGAAGAATCTGTGTGTGTGTGTGTGTGTGTGTGTGTGTGTTAATCCCTGGCCCTGACACAAAACAGGCTTTATTTCATCTCAATGTTTATGAACAACTTAAGAACCCAGAACTCCCCAAACTGTTCACATAAAGATACCATTATATTTTTAGTTTACATCCAGATACATGAAGGTACATGCACTGTACGACAGCCCAATCACATCCACACATTCAGGTAACCACAGTGACAACTTACCACTGAGTCAGTTATGAAGCTGCATCCTACTATTTCCATGCTGTCCACAATGTTGCTGATGGGTTTACACTGGGCTACTTCTCCTGTTAGCTGTAGGAAAAATACACACATGCTGGCTGATCTCACCTCAGAGTTCACATTTCTGACTTCAAGTTAAATCAACAGCTCTCAACTCATTAAAACACTAAGACTTTGTTCAACTTAACTAAATTAAGCATGGGCTCAGCTACTCTGAATGGGTGGAAGAACTATATAGTAAACTGCATTCAAAGACATTAAGAGAAACACTAGAGAAAAATGAGTACTCACAGAGTTTTTAACCCATTCTGTGTACTGTTTGAAGTATCCCACCAAACCCTGCATGTACATCTTTGTTTCCTATAACCACAAAAACAAACAAACAAAAAAAAAACAGTTAGGAATACTGACTATGATCAGAGTTGAGACTTTAAGCTCAAGAGTCAATTTCCCTGCTGGATAATTCCTTTCAAGATGAGCTCTTCATAACTTCTGTAAAATGTAATTTGTTCTGAGCACCACGATAATGACATTCTTGGTCAGTGAATTGAGTTTGGATTGCAATCACAAAGGTTGTTTATTTATAATAATGTGATCAGTGTGCTTACAACGGCACTTAGAGAGGCCACAGAAAAGCAAGTCATTTTATTCCGAGGCAACAAATGTGGTACCAGAGAACAAAATCTGACATTCAATTAAAAAAGAAAAAAGAAAAAAAGAGGGACAAAAACAAAAACAAAAAAGGAGAGTATAGGGAGGCAAAGACAAAACACACACTGTGGGAGGGAGAAGACAGTTTAACTTCATGAAGTGTTGGTGTATAAACACCTGGGGAGAGAAACGACAGGAGTGGAGAAGAAGCACTCAGTGCATCATCTGAGCCTTTAGCAGCAGAACTGAGGAAGGGTGAGAGTCACCTGATCCAGCTCTAACTATGAGCTTTATCGAAAAAGAAAGTTTTGAGGCTAATCTTAAAAGTAGAGAGGGAGTCTATCTCCTGAATTCCAAACTGGGAGCTGGTTCCACAGAAGAGGGGCCTGAAAGCTGAAGGCTCTGCCTCCCATTCTACTTGGAGAAACTCTAGAAACCACAAGCCAGCCTGCAGTATGAGAACAAACTGTGACACTGGGTTAGTATGGTACTATGAGGTTTTTAAGATTATTCAAGACTGTGACGAGAAGGTTTTTATAAACGTTTTTATAAACATTTATGGGTGGCACATTAGGCTTGTGAAATAAAAATAACAAATCTATAATCCATTGGTTGAGATTTACTTTCACTGAAAGCACCCTTCTTTTTGATGTGTGTTCAAAAGTTATCTTTAAATTCTCCACATTACCATGTTATAATGAAGCACTGATTGATGTACCTGCTTCACAACATGGGAGGCATTATGAGCGATGAGGTACTCTGCTGCATCAATGGCACTCAGGACATTTGTGACTTTGACCTCAGAGAGAAAAGGAAAGAAAGATTAATTTACTGAATGAGGGTGGGCATTTAAAGAGATAATTGTTTACACTGCTATTTGTGGTCTATTAAAAAAGTTTTTGTCATCTCACTGGCAGGTCGGTGGATGTCCTCTGTAGCAGTTTGATACTCTGGTTCAGGGTACTCTATGTGAGAACACAAAAACAGTCACACAGTGAAACAGACACATGCATAAGTGCTTCCTTATTTACAGATACAGCTCCATCACACCACACCACTGCTGTCACAACATGAAGCACATTGCTAAGACAACACACACAAAAATCACTGTCACAGTGCCGTACATCGACAGCAGCTTACCCGCGCTCTGACATATTTCTGTCACCATTTTATGAAAGAAAAAGGGGGAAAAAAAAGAAGGAACACTGAGGAACAGGGCAAAAAATAGACCATGTAGTCTCTGAAGTCCTCCTTTGTTCATCAGAATTACATAATTAAGTGTTTTCCCCCATCAAAATAATGCCTTCACACTTGAAAACAGATCAGTTGCAATGCTACACATTTGCCTCATTCAGTCTGTCACTTGCCAGCAGCTTGCTTATGCGTCTGCTAGCCTCAATCAGAAGTTCTCTTGCTACATGGGATGAGACGCTGCTAAAATGAGGGTCACGGGAGAGAAACTTCATGCAGCATTAAAAACAAAAACAAAACAAGTTTGTACTAACTCAATGTTATCTTCACCTCCTCTCCTCACCTCTCCCCTGTGTGTTTCTGTTTCATTAACAGACACAGCCTTTGGCTCAATCAAGTCTCCAAAAGCTAATACTGCGTTTCTAATCTGAGGTAATCCTTGTTCTGCATTGCCAGCTCTGACCATCCTTCAAAATAAGGCAAAAATGCTTAGCCACTGCACTGACTGCTTGTTTCAAAAACCCATATGGACACATTAATACGATACGATAAAAAAAAATTTTAAAAAAAAAAAAAGGGGGGTAAAAACTTTACGTTTCTTTTTTTGCATTACTTTTGTTAACGATCGTCTGATAAATGAACCAAAAGCAGCCAGGAAATTACTACATAAAAATAAACAGGTGATCTGCATCATGTTGGTGGTAGCTTAGTATCTAAAATATGACACTAAATTTCATTAAGGACTTTTATCTATCTGCTTATCCAAGATATGAAGAAAAAGTGTTGAATTGGTATTAGTGTTGTTGGCATTTGTGTTGTGGGTAGTTGATTACCATTGCTTGCTCCAATGGCACCACCTGATCCCTGTGTATGGCCCTAATACTGCTGGCATGGCCTCTCAGTGCATTCTCCAGAGCACCACGTGGCTGTAAACAAACAGAGTTAAGGACACAATATTTTGTTGCAGACACATATTGTTTAGGTTTCTATGATAATTTAGAATAGATATTTTTAGTCTTTCAGGTAACAGAGTGAATTTTAAATCAATGATTTACTATCTTTTGTTTCAAGTAACAAGTATATATGCAAATATATCCCTGTGTAACCGGCCCCATGTGCTTTTAAATGGCACAAATCAGAACCCATGCAAACGCCATTAATTTGTGCAATGAGCATGAAGTCAACGTTCCTTCAACAAGGCTGTCTGTGTTTATCATTGCTGGTCCTGCAAGTATATATGGCATTCCTATTGTATTCAACCAGCTGTCAGTATTACATGAACTGCATCTACATGCATACAATGCAGAGATGCTGATCTGCTACACATGTACAGACTCTAAGGAGGACAATGATGAGAGACTCACCAGTTGGTCAGCCTGAGCCTCCAGGTCACTACAGAAGGACAGCAGATCTATTACAGTGACTCCTTTATTTACCTAAAAACCAGGAATTAACACATTAGTAATGGTTAGGATATGGCAGGGAGGGGGTTATTCTATATTAGGTGTAGCCAAAATTAATTGCATTTTAATCATGTACACTAACAAAGCTAGTTTGTATTTAAAAACCCTTTATTAACCAAGATAAATACAATGTGCAGAACAAATAAGCTTTAACTGGGAAATTCAGTGTATACATGTGTGTGAACATCAAAGATTACTGTTACATTAATATAAAAGGATAACTAGGGGAGTGAAGTGCTTTTTGTACCCAATTATACGGGAAGTAATACAGCGTGGATCATTGACATGCAGCATGAACACAACTACACGTGCACACAAGTCACCTCAGCGAGATAAGCCTGATAGTCGATCTGTCCAATTCCAGAGTTGGCAAAGTTGATGAGGTTGTCTCTGCCAGCCTGCTCCAGCAGCATAACACCCTGCAGGTCCACCTGCACACTTTCAAACACTTTGGCCATGTCCCTGTTGTACTGTTGTGAAACACGCGTGTCAATCAGACTACTATGTTGTAAGTTACCTTCTTCCATCAATGCATCTGTGATGGCGATGGACAGTAAAGCGACTCTTACCACTGTTCTGTTCAGGAAGGAGTTAATGTTGAACATGGTCTCCAGTTGCAGAGCGTGATACAGACCGTTGTTCTCATAGCACTCCCTATGAAACAAAACCATGGATGAGCAAGCAGGTGCGTGCGCGCGCACACACACACGCACACACACACACACTGAACGTCGATATGTTCTGTTTAAGCAGAGGTAATTATTTTCTTACCAAAAAAAAAGAAAAAAAAAGAAAAAGATTTAGTACTATTTAACATGTATATATTTTTATGTTATGTACACTGTATTTGATTTAGCTGTTGACTTGTCACCTGTACATGCTGCCCAAAGTTAAATCAATATTTGGATTCTGAAACAGTAGCCCAGGCAGGAAGTTCTTTTTTTCAGGATGGACCAGGAATGGCGTATCAATGATCTACAGGTACAGAAAGATACACACACACACACACACACACACACACACACACACACACACACACACACACACACACACGGAAGCAGTGTTGTCTCTTTTACGGCTCAGATAAAAGGTGAAAATAAGACAATTTGGGCAAAAAAGTTTGTGTATTCAGTACCTTGAACAGCTGTCGGTTAGCCAGAGGTTCACATATCAGCTTCTCCATGTTGCCACCCACAACAAACAGGGTGGTAACGATGGCCATCAGCACACAGGCAAAAATAAATGAGAAGCCAACGCCACTGCAAGAGTGAAATACAGAGACTATGAGACAAAAATCTGATTTTTTTTTTTGTTGTTTCCTGCCATATATCACAAAACACATTCCTTTAAGGGTCCAACTTTGAGTAAAGCAGCACTACTCTAAAGAAAAAAAATACTCTTGGCACCCGATTCTTTTTTTTTTTTTTAAATAGGTAAACCTTTATTCACTGTGTAAACGCCAGCTTTGTTCTATGACTGTAAGTTAAATGGATTGCAGCCACTTTTACAGTTTTAAGTCGATCATGAAAAAAAAAAAGAAAGTCTATGATCCCTTCAGGTGAGTGTTGTGATGGAAACCTACGCCATCAGCAGGTTTCCCCCGGTGTTTGACAGGCAGCCACGGGTTGTCGGGGTAGCTTGCTTGTCATAGCCACAGTTACCACACAGCAGGCCGAGGATGTTAAAGGCCAGCACCAAGACGACCATGCAGAGCACCGCCACACATGCGATCCACCTGAAGGATATAGAGAGAGGTTTAATAAGTGCGGGCAACAACTTCAACCTGATTCATCCACCACATGTTTAGGTTTAGATTTTATTTTTTTCCCCCAGCTGACTGGACTTGAAATCAGGATTTTACAGTGAGAGGAACCATATGTTTAAAAATGGGGATAAAGGCACACATTTTCAGACAGTCTCAAATGTACTAGTGTTACAGAGAGGGGGTTTCCAATGGGCATTTTAATGGTCCCTAAATAATAACCACACCTGAACATTAATGTGTTTATACAGTAACAGCCAAGTCTTGTTTCCTTGAGTATATTGTTAACGTTTAGGGACCACAGTTTTTAATCCAAGATGAGTCCCCACACTTTCTTAAAATTGTAATACATTTTTAAATATACACACAAACCTGTAAAAATCCATTTGGTCCATTTGGGGGTAATAGGACTCAATAACCTTGTGTCTTTCATTTAGAAAAATGGTGAAATTTGCCAGAGAAGCTTCCACTGGGAACATCTTGGAGAAGCCAGTTATCTCTGTGCCAATTTTATCCAGCATGCCTTTTACTCCTACAAACAATGACAACAATTTTTTAAAAACAAGACACAAATAAATGGATCCTTTAGATCAACTATTTAGGCTGAAGGTACTTTCCCCTCCAAAAGTATTGGAACAGTGAGACCAATTCCTATCTTCTGAACAGTATCAGATCCAGAAGTAAATACCAGGAAATAAAAGCTGAGATGTTGATCATTTGTCTCATTTTCCTCTTTTAATGTCAAACCCAAATGTTTTCAGTCTACAGTAATAAATAAAGGGATTGGCCTCACTGTTCCAAAACTTTAGGAGGGGAGTGCAATAAGGTCAGGTGAATAAGGAACAGGGTATCCAACAGAACGTTAGACTTACGAGGCAGGGCTGTGGTTTCATTATCCACATGTGTGCATGAAAGAAGAAATAACAGGAAAGACTTTTATACTCACTCTTAACTCATTTACAAAGCAGAGCTGAAAGTTGAGACAGCACACACACACACATTTGTGTACCTGCAACAATGTTTTTAGTTTGCTCTTTAACCAGTCTTGGTGTGTCATTAAAGGATGCATAACCCTAGAGGTGATCAGAATCAGAGAAAAGAAAGATGATAGATGAGACAGAAAGTTTTAGGTTGAACAGGATGATGATGAGCAGGAGACAGACACTAACCTTTTGTACAATGTTGCTCAGATCTGTTTTCAGAACAGTATTGACATTGGCCAAAGCATGATTAACATCTGGGAGCTGACAGAAAAATGAAGGAGAGGGAGGATTTGTAATCCTGGAGATGCTTCCCACAGTTAAAACCTTTAGTTTTTTTTGTGTGTGTTAGACAGCACATTGCTTCTCATCACCTTGGAGAAGTCAGCATTGATTCCCAGCTGAAACAGTGTGGAGCGGATGGCATTGCAGGTATGCGACACAGCTCCGTTGGTGCAGGCGGGGTCAGACAGGGTGTTGGACAGAGAGGCACGCTCCCCTGACAGGCTGGCCTGAAGTTTCCCCACCCCGTCCTGCAGCACCTCCAAGGAGGAGCTGACGTTCTCCAGGGCCTCTTTGGTCTCCCGCATGGCTGCAAACAACACAGGAAGGATGAACGTGAAACTGTTTTCCTGAGACTATAGTGTGCCGGGCTTTGAGCTTTATTCATTTTTCCTTTACTAAAATGACCATGAAACTTTCAACTTACACTGACCATAGAATAGACAACCCACAGAAGAAAACCACAACAAAAGACTATTTCCAACTTAACACAAACACAACACAAACCACTGAGTCCCAATCAGCTCAGTTTACCTTTGATGGCACTCTCAACTTTTGCTTTAGACAAAAGGAAATGTGAGGGAATCATAGAGGAGTAGAAAAAAAGCAAAAAAAGAAAAGTGAGGATTTCTCTTTGAAAGGCAGTCTGTAGTATAAACCCACAAGAGAGGAAGCTGCATTTAAAGGACATCTGTAAGTGTAACAACCACTCATATAAAAAAAAAAAAAAAAAGATTATATATTTCCATGTGCTGCGACGTTTAAAATTACACGTTAATTACATTTTGTCCTTGGAAAAAAGAACATTTAAGGACTTCCATACAGCTTTGAGATACTGTGTCTGAGCTGTGTAATCTCAACAGGAGGTTTATACAGAGAGTGTTACCTCCTGCCATACGCAGGGCAGCATCCAGCGAAGGAATCACAGATTTCTCCAGCTGAATGTGGATCCTACCCCCCAGCAAAGGGCCAATGTCTATCAGGAGGCACAGAAAGTTAAGCACAGTTATGCAAAGTGAGAGATATCAGACAAACACTGCGTGCAAACATGCAGGGTCGAGCTTACTGTCGAGGTCTGACAGGACTTTGTTCTTGGATGTGGTGTACTGGGCTGTCAGGTAATCGATTTGCTGCGGCAAGAGACACACAGTATTAATAGACATTGATTATATGTTTGTGTTTCTGGGGTTTTTTTGTAACACAAGTTTGTATAAGTGTGAGGACGTACTGCGGGCGTGTTGTTAGCAAACGTCTTCAGGTCTCTCATGTTGGTGTTAATGAGCCGCCGAGTGCTTTTGATCTGGGAGCTGATGTTGTAATTTGCAGCAAGGGCAATGAGAACTCCCAGACTGAAAAACACACTCAGGATCAGTTAGGAGAAGATGGCTGTAGTGACTGCACTTTAACAGCAGAGAGCAGCACAGCTACATAGTAGGGACTCCTGCATTGAAAGTTTTAATTTGCACTCACTTTAGATTCATCTTTGCTCTCTACAGTTGCTAACACCTGATCATGCAAGATGACTGTACTGCACAAGCTAAACATGCAAATTGAAGGAAAGTAGTAGGATGGATTGTGTGGTTACAATTCACTTTAATCCACTGCAAAACCACCTTATTTTTTATGGTGGTGACATTTTGGCTTTAATATCTAATCATGTCCATAGCCATAATGTTGCCATTTAAGGTATCAAATGGTCAATTGCTGAGCTCTTTTCCATTACAAGTTCTGCTGAGTTAAAGTCAGACTTTCTGTAGCAGACAAAAAAAAAAAATGTAGAAACAGAAAATCACAACAACAAAAACAACCAAGTGTGCATGTTTGCGCCATGAAAGGACTCATTCATATGGCAAAGCCTCACACAGTCAGCCAAGTGATATCAGTAACACCTAACTGTCCTGCACATTTTAGATCAAATTTCAGTGCAGCAATACATTGGTTATGTTGCTTGGTTCAGTTGGGTCTTGCT
>JAMQGT020002120.1:0-85067 GCA_024447675.2 Pterophyllum scalare | reverse complement strand
GCAGAGCACGGAGAAGAGACAGATGTCTGGACATTTGCTGTCAAACTAAGTCAGACACTCTGCCAAAGGGACAGGAAAAAAACCCTCCAAACTTTGCTAACAACTATCTGTCGACTTAAAGGCCTCACTGAGAAGTCATATTAAGTGTAAAGTTAAGTAATGCCAATTTTGCTAGATTATCTAAAACAGGTTTTTGCATACATGTGGGTGGCTGTGTATCAGAAAGCTGTTCAACCCCTGGATCCCCCCCCCATCCCCAGTCCAAATGTCCAAGTGCCCTTACTTAGAGACACTGAAGATGCCCCGATGCATCCATCGGTGTGTTAGTTATTAAGGGGTTAAAGACATAAAGAATAAAACCCCTGTAGTAAAAAGCGGTTTGAGTGCTCAGTTTGAGTAGAAAAGCGCTATATGAGGGCCATTCGCATCTACCATTTAGCATGATATGCTGAATTAAATTAACTCACTCAATCAACAGGAAAACAGTCAGACATACAACAAATAAAGGAGCGAATATGCGTAAAGTGGCAGCTCAGACGAGGCCTGGTGCTTGTAAAATGGCTTTGCCCAACTTGTGGTGAATAGCTGAGCAGCAGGAATGCCTCCACGGATCACCCCAGCAGATAATGTCAATCACCTACTGTGTAGAGAACCCCTCCTCATTGTTTTCTTTTGCCCTCCACCCCAACAGAAAACAAATGGGCCACACAGCTTGCTGTTTGGCTGAGGTGTTAATTACCGTCCCCCCGGCCCACATGAATAGCAACTTCAGACAATAACCCTGTCAGGCTCCCTGCAGAACAGTCCCTCCCAGGTTTTCTCTGCTGATATCACCTGCTCATGCAGGCCTATTGACACCTAAACCTAAGGCTTACAGCACAAAGAAAAGTGTGATAGGTAGTACCCGCCTTGTCCAGAGTTTGCATTTAAGCCTCATTGTTTGGCAACATTAAGGACAATTAGCACTCACAATTCTTAAGCAAACTTTGTAAGTCATTGTGCTAATTAGCGTGTAATTGATAGGGAAATGACAAGCAGTTCAGCTGGAGAACCCGCAATGTGTCTGCGAATGGGGCCACTGCAAATTTTACCTGAATGTGGACTGTGTCCTTTTTACTGGCCCACTGTGAGGTAAGTAGGCTGTATTAGTCAGGGGGGAAATTATCAATTAGAGCGATCTTAAAAGGAAGGTTTTTTTTTAAAATACCAATAGTTTGGTGAGATTATAAGTAAAGGAGTGATTTCCACTCTAGACTACATGGAGTATAAAAACAGTTACATTAGGCACCCTTTGTCGCTTTGGGCTGAGGCCTAGCCTCGTGGTTTATATTACATTAACTGTGTGAAGCCCATGTTACTGCACTGGAAATAGCATGCTGCTAATGGCTACCACATTTGAAGTGTCCATTAGCCCATAGAGGAATGAAGTTAAGTGACTATGACAGGGGCACTCCCTCGGTTTGCCAGGCTTCTATTGTGACCTGGTCGGTCGTCCTGCACTCTTATTCACAGCCAGAAAAACTGGGTCAAAGGTCAGACATCCAGAGTGCTGTGGTTTCTATGGTGATGTGGCCTAGTAAGGCCAGGCTCATTGGCCTCTTAACATGCTCTTGTACACAAAAGAACTATTAGTGCAAAAAGGGAGAGAGGAGAGTGATGAGGGGAGGCAGCGCAGGGGAGGTCCCAGCAGCACAGTGTCAAGGTTCTTCCGAGATGGTTCCGCAAGCTGCCTGCATATACCGAATATGTAGTGCATGTCAGACATGTGTACTGCTAACGAATTCTTCCAAAATCAGAAAAGATACCTGGCTTTGCTATTTTCTCTGAAGATTTCCAGAACTCGACTTTCAAATACCCAATGAGCGACGCTGCCATATAAATACCTCATGTATATTCTGTACAAGGCCAAACTCACCAGCAAGCTGGGTTTATTTGAGAAGTCCTTGGAGTGAATTTATTGGTGTTTCAGTAATAAAATAGCATTAACAGAATACAAGGCCAAGACAAACCCCCATAAAAAAAAGCTTCTTTAACATTCTGCCTCAGTGAGTGAGCTGCAACTTCAGCAGGAGTTTGCATTTCTGCAACTCAAGCAATTATTTGTTTCACGAGGTTACTTCATTTTTTTTTTGTCTTCCTTTAGCATGACATGGCTCTGAGTTATTGCTTCCTGCATCTAGACCATAACTGTAACTGTAATATTTGTGTCTGAATGAAGCCGCCATTGTTCTTCTCCTTGGGTTTCAGGTAATTTTAATCAGCCCATTTAAAGCTAAAGCGAGGGTACAGTTAGGAATAAGTGAGTAATTTTGTTACAGAGCACAACAGCAGGTCACATAAAACTCACTGTATAATTAGACACAGGAGAAAATAATTATACATCTGGTAAGAGCAAGGCCATCTCATAAAGACAGAGAGTGGGGTGCAAAGCTATTCAGTTAATTACGTGAAGTCAGTTATGTGGTTTTCTGCACCTTTGCAGTCTGCTTTTCGATTGTCACAAACGGTTCCCCTTAATGTCACCGTGATCCGATCTCAAGACAGACTAGCCTTCAGATGTCAGTTTTCCTTGTGGTCAACAGCCCGTGGCATTGTTTGTCCAGTCGCGCAGGAACACAACTTTTTATTGTTGGGGGAGTAGCCTCATTTCATTGAAATTCACAGCTGTAAACGTTGTATAATTAACTCCAGAACACGAGGTGGTTACCAGCAGTCGGCTGGTTGTTTACAGTAAAACTCGACTTCGAAATCAAATGTATGTGTGTAAGTCTAGGTGTGTGCGTGTGTGTGTGTCAAGACTACACCAATGACACACAAGTGAGAACTGAATTTTTCATTTATGACCAAACACAAATTGACCAGAGACAGCATGGGTTACCAATATAATGCAGTGTTTTCTTGCCAAGGCATTTAGGAGGCAATAATAAGTCCTGCATGCACCCCCCTCACGCTGAACAGGGCAAATACCACAGCATGGTAATCACTCCCAAATACACAGCGAAGACATAAAAATAACCCTTCTCTCTTCTTTTTCCAAAAATTGCAAATAAATATTTACCCCCAGCCTCCAAGAGTAAATATACATACGTCTAAAAGTGCAGCTCTTTTCTTCTTTCCCTGACAGAGCACAATTGTTTCTCTTTTTAAAACTTCCCAAGAGTAGCTGACAGAGGTAGGAGAGGCAGCAAAGCATCTTGAAGAGAGAAAGTCAGTTTTGAAAAAGTGAGGTGGGCATAAGTGGGTGTAGTGGAGAAGGCAGGAGAGAGAGAGGGGAAAAAAGAGCCTAAATTAAACACATTTGTTTCTGCTCTCACATACCACAAGTCTTATGAAAACAGAGGGCTGATTGTGTTCACTCTGCGAGTCCACCCCCCCACCCCCACACCCCGTCTCTTCACCACCACCCAGCTCCACTCCCCCAACCCCCTGTCCCGAGCAGCAGCAGCCACCCCCCCCCCAACCCAAACACACACACACACACACACACACACACAGCTGCCTGCAGATGCCTCCTGTGTTTGCTCTCTTGAGTGCTAAGGCGCAAATCTCCAGGCCCCGCAGACTTCTGGGCCCTGCCTCATCTCAGTTTTTACTACCTGACATCCCCATCACCCCAATGCAAACCCCACTCCCTCCACTCTCGGTCTCCTCCAGCTCTCTCCTGCTCACATTCAAATGCCACAGGTATATTTCAGCAGCCAGTCCTGAGAGCACAGGAGAGGGGCTGGTAACCATCTATAATTTAAGGGGGCAAAGAAGTTTAATCAATCACTTTGGCAAGACATCAGTTCATTTCGAATTATCTGTCATTTCCTTTTCAGCTCCAATAATCACGCAAGCAATATTTAAAAAGTGATCCTTTGCTACATGTACCAAAATGTATCTTTGAATCGAACAGTAAACACACTCTCAAATCTCCACAATGTGTGACACAGCACAAAATTACCATGACATTCCCCAGGATTAGTTATGCGTACTGTCAGCAGACTGCAGGGAGGTCTGGAAGGTTGCCAACACATTTTTTTAATACCTGAAACATTTGTAAAAGTCATTTCCTTGCAATCTGCAGGCTTCATTTTCATCGTGCTGATATTGAGTGCTGAATCGTGATTTAGCGATGGGCTTGTCTATAAATTTGTCCACATGTAGGGCTCTGCTTATGTCTCTGAAACTTTGAAAAGACTGAAATTCGTCAGACAAAACATATGTGTTCACGGTGGGAGGAAAAGCCTATAGAGGAATCACAGGGCGGGATGAGGACGGGTCATTAGATCCTTTACCTCTTCAAGGTTTAGCAGGTCTCTTGCAAGCAAAACAATGAACGTAAGTGAAGGCCCATCGATTGCCTGAGAATATATGTTTACGTTATGTTAATATTGAATAAATCACTTTTTACAGATTTCGGGAAAACAGATGTCCAGATTTGAGCAAATAATATTGATTTATACAGGCTGTTACAGTCTTTTTTAAAAAAAAAAGTCTTCATGACATTAACCAGAGCACTGAGACCTCAAGGCTCGACATGCTACTTAAAACAATACAGCTGCTGCTATCTTTCAGTTTCAATACAATCTAATGAGAGGGGCAAAGTGATTATGATCAGGGGCTGCTGTAAATATCAGATTCCCTGGGACAGGGTTGGGGAGAGGCCCCTTACAATTACATAGCATTCAGGAATGCAGAGCATGAACCACAGTAACAGGGAGCTGAAGACAAAAACGCTCACATCCCATTTTGAACGTTTAACTCTCACCACGCGACAGAAAAAAAAAAAGTTTTTACAAACAGCTTTAAAGAAGAAGGAAAGTTTATCTTTCACGAAGAACTGTTTCTGCGATACTGTGCCACAATGCAACAAACTTCTACTCAATCCAAGCTGCACAGTTCTGCAAACAATTAAATGTTAACCCAACACTGTAAGCTGCTCAGAGAGAGAGAGAGAGAGAGGGAGAGGAGAGAGAGAGAGAGAGAGAGAGAGAGGGGTGCTTGTGCACAATTACAGCAGGGATTTATGGCCTGAGAAACAATTTATAAATCACAGCGCCTGAGCTAATGTGCTCCAGATTGTTCTCCATGCAGCTGCAATTTTGGTCTGCGTGAAACGGCATAATAAACCTGGCTGGAGGACATGTTTGGGTGGTGGCGGTGGTGGGGCAGAGGGAAAAGTTGAGATTGTGGGTGGGGGCTGAAAGTTTTGAGGTGTTTTGAACAAAGAAACGGAGACGTTATTTTTTTAAATTATTTTTATTTCAGGCTATGTGAGATTTTGCTGAGGTGTGATTCTCAGAAGCTAAGAAGGTCTTAGGAGAAAATTTTCAAAATATGCAAATAATCCCAATTAAAGGATTTTTTTTTTTTTTGTAATAATGGACAAACACCGGATAGCAAACGCAGTGGAACTTCAAAACAAGCACAGCAACAGAATAATTACACAAGTTTCCACTCAGAACCCACTCACTCAATCACTGCAAAAAAGTGCACTCTTTTAATTACACTTGAGTTGAAAATAATTTTAAGTAGTGATAAGGAAAGACAAATGTTGCAAACTGATCCCTTCATTGTGGCTGCAGGCTGATGTAGAGGAGGGGATCGGATGTGCTGAGGGGAAGCCTGAGCTTTCGTGGCCACTCAGCCAACTGGCCCTGAACCTTGACCCCTAACCCTTCACCCAGGGGGGCAAACAAAGCTCTGAGTGACATCTGAAACTAGACACTCTGTGGGGAGAGAGTGTCTGGACAGGACTCAAATAACCCCATTAACTCTGCAGAAAAGATTTATGGCTATTTATTCTCCCCCTGCACATTTCGAAAGCTGAAGAGTCACACAGATCTGTCAAAAATAATCAAGCAATTAGAGGTGCGCAACAAGTTTTATCTTGTTTACTTGCCAATATCTCCATCTTGCATGAAGATAGACAAAAATGCGCCATAATTAAAAACTCTGAGTGGAGCAGTGATTAGCAGTGGTACACACATATGCCAACAGTTAGTCTGCTTAATATGAACAGCATGAGTCTATCTTCAGGCAGTTTTAAGAGAGTCACTGATGCATATTCACCAGCACCTCTGATGGATTCCTGTACAATGGATTACGTAAACAACTCTGGCATTAGTATACTGTAAACAAAAACAGAGGGAAAAGTTGATGGTAAATGTGCTGCGGTGAATGCAGGCCTCCGTCGCCAGAATGCTGAAAGCCACTGTAGTATTTAAATCAGGCAAGGAGGGAGGAAGACTGGGCCAAGCATTCTGTAGCTCAGCTGTGAGGCTCTAAGCCGTTGCCCTAGGGTCTTTGTCCTGCCTTTCAGAGCAAGTCTGAGGTAGTCAAAGACCCTATTCATGACCGGCGCTCCCCCTGCCAACACACCCATACAGCCCCAGTCAAGTCAGCCGAGAGCTATAGAGCCTTCCCATTTCACACGAGAATCAGACCTGCCCCTAAAGCCTGCTTCAGGGATTTCCAATAGCCAGCCCCTCTAACCCATGTACAAATCAAACAAAAGGGCTCCTTGGCCTACTCCATGTCATATAGGGTTGATTAGATCTTTTTTTTTTTCTAATGTAGCTACTCTACATTTGAAGCAAAGAAGTCAGTCAAATATGTAGGGATTTGGATGCAGAATTGTACCAGTGGAGATCCTAAGCTGCCATCTGACCCTACCCCACATACATGATTATCATCTGATACGAGATGTACCTCATGCCAATACTTACTCCTCCAAAGAATCACCCAACCTGAGTGTATCAAATGATAAAGTCTTAACACAAAGCAACGTAATCATACTGATTATCTGAGGGCAGGCACTAGGGGAATCCCACTATCAGTAAAGAGTGTCTTATGTCTGCTGAGCACAAGACCCTCAATCACAGCCCTTGCTCATAACTAATCAAGAACATTACCTCATAATTTTAAATTGAGCAGATAAGGTCAGGGAAGAGGGATATCCTGTGGCTGCGGGCGATGTGAAAAGCTCAGGCCATCAGACGCTTCTGCTGCTTCTGCTGTTTATTCTAACAGGATCCACAAGTCTGTTCTGAGATAAGGAGGCTACACATTTTAGATGACTGTGCCTTTGCTTGGCTTTAATCTAATTTGAAGCTCCGCAGAACATTGTGACTTCTTAACAAGTACAATTGGTTTATGAGGCTAACGGGGAAAGAAAGGGGCACCCAGAGGTTAAGTTATTGCCAATATCAGGACAAGCAGCCCAATCTCATGGGAAAATTGTCAATGTGTGATATTTAACAAACAAACTCCCATTAAATACATTTTTTTAGGGTCTTTGTTTGCTTTTTTTAAATGACTAATATATTCAAAACTGCTCAAAATGGAACCAAAGCTTTGGCTTGTGCTCATTAACATTTTGTAAACTTAAAAAACATACACTTAAATTAACCAAATAAATCACGGCAATACATAATTAGTTTGACAAATAACATCACGGCCAATTTTTTTTAATGATATAATCCAAACCACTAAAGATTACTCTGATGTGTTACAATGGCTAAAACGACTGAGTTAAATACCAACTTCTGCAACAAACATCTTAGTCTTATCTCTCATTTTTCTCTAGTGTTTAAGACTAATCTGGTAAAAGTAACCCCAGGGTAATATGTGTCATAACAAAATAAATGCACTGAACATGGGAAATTAGCTCTCTCCCTTTATTTAAACAGTCATACATACGATCCATTACATATACTTGTTTTTAGAGCCAAAGCTAAATTGAGTTTGCAGATGGCACGTCAGTCTTATCACTTGCGAGAAATCTTCATGCTGCAACTTTTATAAACTGCGTCACAAAACCAGAGATCAATTTGCTTTATGAGTAAAGTGCTAAAAATCAAATCAAACTTTGTCTGTTTAATGTCTGTTTAGAATAGGTCACATGTGCGTACAGGTGCAACATGTGGACGTGACATGTATCTGTCAGGGGGTGCGAGCTCCACCAGCACGCCAAACCTGCTCCACCATTTAACTCGGTGGGAAGCAGCATAGCTGATTTATAACCTCAACCAGAAGAACAGCTGCTCTGCTTGCAGTCAACCAACCTCATCCTGGAAGGATGTCCATCCACTTCTTAATTTAGTATGACACTACAACCTCACTGGTACAACACACATGCATGCCTTTATTGGGCCGTGAACGCGGAGAGCACTTCCATGCCCTGCATATAACCCTAAGCGAGGCCTGGTGTAAATCTTAGTAGTACTGATGCTACATGCACATGATCTGATATCCTCCTGCTGTTTGTTGACTGGGCTGTGACTATAAGGGAATGGTAAGGCATTGTGGTCTACGGAGAAGAAGCTGTGCTCTGTGGGAGACAGAATCCCTCAGATAAGTGAGTGCCTCAAGGTCTGGAAGGCAGCCCACCACAGGATAACAGGCAAAAGAATAGCAGCACCCGTATCTGCCCCAGTTTATGCTTCTACCACCACATCTCATCAACAATCTCTCCTCATGCCTGCTCTCTCTCCCTGTGCTGCTGCCTGCAGTGCTTAAACTGAAAACAGCTGCTTGGAATACCAGACTGATGAAACCCTGTTCAGTTTTTTTTTTTTTTTTTCCCCTTCCTGCTGTACAATCACATTTTACTAGCACGGAGCGAAGCGTTTAAGTAACAATTTGAGAGGGAAAACATTTCTTTATGCGACCTAAACAGCAGTGGTTATGAAGTTGGTATGAATGAGCGAACAAACACTTATATAGGGAGAGTCTAAAAGACAACTTGCTGTCACCCTACCATAATCTACCAGCTAGATGAGAAGAATTGCTATGGCAAGGATCATTATCATTATGATTTTTGTCTGAAACTTTCACTGTCTGCTAGAGGTGAAATGACTAGTTAACTGAAAAGAATAATTTAACCAAAAAGTCAGAATTTCATCAATGAGAATTCATCTGTTTTCTTTGTCTTATTACACAAACGATTACACAGTTAATCCACCTTCATTCACCTGGCTGTATCACAAACATAATAATTATGGTTAGCTGCAGCTATAATTAAAGCCCGAGCAATATATCAGCCGACACAAGTCTAGCACAGGTAATTTAGTAATCTAGAAATGGTGTCATCACATAGTTTGTCCAGCAGAGTGGCTCTAACTCCAACTCTGACATCCCGTATTAAGAATAATATTCCTTCTCCATTTAAATCAGGAGAGTGAGTTCACATCAGAGAAGAGACACAACTCTGCTGATATTCACAGTACACACGATGCACATCTGTATCTCCTTCCTGCGTCTCTCAGAGCTTTAATTTGCTCTATGAACATTTTTTTTAATATGCAGCAGTTTCGCAAAAGAATAAACAAAAGGTAACAAGCATCAGGTTTCCATTGCTCCTAACTAAACTATACTTGGGTCTCACAATAGATCCGTGCTGCACAGATTATCCACTAAGTATGGCAATTGTTTGAAAGCAGAGTAAGAACATGTGTAGACATGACTCTGTTTGTTTATTGGGAGGCCTATATTTAACTCTACAACAAGAGTTTTCTGTTTCAAGACTAGAACAGCAGAAACTTCGAAGGTAGATCAGGAGCGTTCGAGATGTTCACCTTTGGCCAAATGTCTCTGGACTTAAACACAACTTCTCCCTATTTTTTAACACGAGAAAAGCAATGTACCAAAGTGAACAGCAGCTCTGGCCAAACACAGCAAACGAGAAAAACATATAAACTGATTAAAAAAAAAAAACACTTGCACACATATTCATCTTGGCACATCAAAGGGATTCATTGATGTCACTGAACATGGGGAGTCTGCGGCTGGAGAGGGGAGATGTTGGTTATCCTTTCCTCAAAGGGTGCTGAGATGCTCCTGATGGGCCCCGCGCTCGAGAAGCCAGAGAACGCTATAAACAGAATTTCTAATGTCAGGCGGGCGAGTGGGTGGGTTAGGTAGTGAACCAGCAGGCTGTGGGGTAGCGGGAGGAATTGACGCCAGCTCATGCTTTCCACAGAGATTAGAGAGAGAAGGATACAGACCAGGACTGACACCATTTCACACAGTTCTGTGTGAGGGATGTTAAGAAGAAAGCATCCGTGGGCTGAAAATCAAATGCAAGATGCATGCTCCCATAAAAACCCAAAAAGAAATGTTGTATGTGATGCTGCTAGAGATGATATAAAGTTATAACAGCTACTGATTTGTTGGTTATTTGCTGTGTAAACTGGAACATTTGCGACATATTATTAGCTGCACTGGTTTGTGTTGCACTAATCAGGACTGACCTTGATTGTTCCTGTGCAATATAAAAGTTAATTGCAGAGTAAAACCACTATGAAGTATGTACCGATTCACTCACTATGTGGGATGTGAAAATGTAAACATCTCTCACTTCTCCTGCCACTAAATCATGATTGTGTTTCTTAAAGTCTGAGCAGAGAGTTTATCACCAAAATGACTCCAGGCGAGAGCTCTCAGTCAGTGACGGTGTTTCTGCAGGCGATCGAGATCTCTTTCTAATTGGATAGTGCCACCAAATTGATGTAGATGTGTTTGCCTTTGAAGAAAAAAAACATCTTTTAAAAACTATAAACCTAGTCAAAAATGTTAGCTGTGTTGACACAGTGCTTGGATAAAAAAATATTTGCACACTGACATTCAGGAATACAACACTGAGCGTTGTCAGAATGTGAGCCCCGTACACTGTTCCCTCTGTTGCAAAATATCCACACAGCCTCACCTGAAGCCCCCCCCCCAAACTCCCTCAACCCGCCGACACTCACAGACTCTGCACAGACAAACATGCAGCACCCATGGCCACATGTTTGCTCATTCACACACACACACACACACACACACACATGCAGCAAGGTGAGTGAAATGCCAAGTGAGGCACCTGATGAAAAGACATGTCCACACAAACAGGCTTTGCTTATGCAGGGAGAGGCCCTTTTATTCAGCAGGACAATGTCTGTGTTGACTTTTCTTTGTCTGCACATTTTAAGCACCAAAAGCACCAGAAAGAATGGGGGGGGGTCAGAGTGGCATGCAATCGTAGCCACTGACATGTTCAGACTTATACAAGCTCTCCATTCATATCTCAACCTCAAACCATTTTCTATTCAACAATCATGCTCAGGAGTTTGAGTGTCCCACTGCGTATTTGATGAAGATATGTTTGAGCGACTCACCTCGCTCACACTCTCTTGCCACCTCTCACACACAAGAGGCATTTCGCTCCTCGGCGAGGACGATGATGATGTAGTAGCCGAGTTATCTAAAAGTGCTGATGAAGGTAACAAGAGGCGGCATCAAGCGGCGAGTGCATTCGCCAGTAAAATCACACACATTAAAGTTATTCTGCAAGAACAATGCAAATCAGCGAATTGGCAAACAATGAGCTGGATTTGTGCAGTTAACTTTGGTAGGAAAAAAAATGCTCCGGTCCTGCACCCCACAGCAGGCAGAGGTCTGGTGGAACATCTCTGCAAACATAAAACCTCCTCCTCAGCTCTCGGTGGATTACAGCGGAATGTCAGCTCAGAGCAGGCTTTAAATCAGTTATGCTTGGCCCTCAGGGGAACTCTGTGCTGATCCCATGTAGGCCTGTCTCTCATTGCTCATGATAGGGTTGCCACATCCAAAAAAAATTTTTTTTTTAGTTAGGGACTCAAATCCTTCATCTTGTAGCACATTGCGGAGTAAAATTACTGCATGACGACTCTTGAGCAACATCTCAAATCTATTATAGATATTGAGTATATATGCAGTATTACTACATAGAAGAAGCTGGTTGGGAGACCACAAGTAGGAGTTATAAATAGATATATGCAAATGTAAAAGTGAATGTCTCGCATACATATGAAATTACAAAAGAATTTACATTGCACTCAAAGGTATGAAGCTGCCCAGTCTGCTCCAGGAAATGGAAACGATGGATTTTGTTGCCTGGCATTAATCACGCAATCTGTTGGAGACATAACTTTCATGCATATCATGCAGCACAAGTACAACCACATACTGCTGAGTGCTTATAAAACAAATGCGTCAGTTCCAGAAGGGCGTTCCAAGCTGCACAATATCATCGAGTATTTGCAGGCACCGGGATGGTTTTTACGTCAAGACGGGAGAGGTGACAAAACAATTTCAGTTACCCCGTGGGCCCATTTTATCTCACGAGCCTATCTGCATATTCCACAGAATGATGATGCATGATAAACTTGACTGCAGAGCTCATTAGTTTTAGGCGAGGTGTGTGTCTGTGTGTGTGTGTGTGTGTGTGTATAGACTCCCGGTAAATATTATTCTGTAAATCTATCCGCACTAAACTTGATCCACAGGTGTAAACAAACCGGACTCTCACAATGCAAGCTGGAGAAAAAACAAAAAACAAAAAGTTGATCCTTTCCTCAAACATATTCACGACATTTAAGCCATGAAGCCGGTCCAAAGCCCAGTACAATATGGAGACCTTAAGACGACCGCTAAGTATGCCAGCTATTGTCTGCCTGCTTGTTTTCTGCCACAGTGATGATTGACACAGTCAGCCCACTTTGTCCCATTGACCCCATTCTTTTTTTTTTTTCTTCAAATACAGAGGATTATACCTCTGAATTTTAAATCCCCTGTAATTATTTCTTACTTTGCCACAAGTAACAAGCTGTATTAATTTTCAACTCTGTCTTTCTGGAGATAACACAGGAAGAGAAAGGCATTCATACCAGAGACGCATGGCAAAACAAAGCAGGGACAAGATAACAGAGCACTAAAAACTCAGCCAGTTACTCGAGACTGGTTTGTTTCGTAATTACACCGAAATCTACCAAAGTTATTATATATATATATATATATATATATATATATATATATATATATATATATATATATATATATATATATATATATATATATATATATATATATATATACTGATGCAGTTATTTTCAAGCAAGTATTTATCTCTTTGTTAATGATGTTAGTCCTCGGAAACTCTGGTGGCCAAAACCAACAACACGGAACAAACTACAAGGTGGCGTGCATCACACGGTGTGAGGAGAGTAGCCATTTAGTTAATGAGCCCCAATGGAGACCTCCAATGAAGCCATCAAGACTGCTCAGAATAACAATGGTCAACTAACGCCTTTCTAATTGAATGGAAGGTACAGGGAGGCAAGGGGAGTGGGCAAGGAACAGTGAAAAGGATAAAGGGGGAGGGGAGGAAGGGGGGATCTTTTCAGTCAGATGCCTGCCAGGCCTTAACGAAAGTACTTGTTTTTTGGGGGAGAAGTGACAAGGCTTGGGGGATGGAACACAGCTCTCCAGCAGGGATTATTTCAAGGAAGTCTGTGCAGCACCAATTACATTGTATTTAATAGTTTCCCATTCCAAATGCTGGTTAAATTAAATGCGTGCCCATTTGACCTTAAGAGTCCACATCATTACTAACTGGCTACCCACTTCCATATGAAAATGCGATATTTTGAAGCCAAGCACTACAAAAAAAATAAAATAACAACAATAATAATAATAACAAAACAGCAGCAACCAAACCACCAGTATTAAACACTATGAGCTGTTTACAACTTTGCAAGCAACTGACTGGATGCCACAATGCAACAAGTAAATGACACACTCCAATCGCTGCATCAACAACACTTGCTTGAGAATGTCAACCTTATCTGGACATTTAAAGTCTCTGGACAACGTCTGTCAGGGACACTGTGCAGTGAAATGCCTCCCATGTGTGACAGAGTGAGGTATTACATTGTTGTTACTGTGGGATATGACTTAAGGAACAGCCTTTTCCCCCCTTCTGCAGAATGTTTAACATGCAGGCTAACACTGAGAAGGTAGCCTGCATATTAAACACCCCCTAAACAGCATAAACACAAAAAATGGAAAGAAATCTCGTGGAAGTAAAACAACGTAAGAATATCTCGCAATTCTAAAATCCAGTTTAGAAGAACAGCAGCCGCTACACTGCAAAATGCAAGTCCCTGGAATAACAGCAGTTTAGATAACATCTGCCTTAGTTAAGGCGAGGCCACTACTAAGTATATAACGAAGACCCAGTGTGAGCACTGCAGTATAGCTTTTAAGGGAATGTCAAAGTTGCTCCATATTTAAAAGAAAAAGCAATGTGTCTGAGGTTTCCGCAGAGTAAGAAGTTGCCATATGCGAAGCTTTGCGAGGGTGGGTGGAAGGGAGAAATTTATATCCCCAAAAAGAACAAAGAAGTAGTTAGTACTCCTTGAGAGGCCACTCGGAGGGAATATGGCGGTCTGAGTGTGCACAAGGAACTTTTACGCACAGCCAAAGTTTTTGCAGAATGAGAACAAAGAAATAAGAGCAGGGAGAGTAAAATATCCACAGGGACACTTACTGTTCTCGCACTGGGAGACAGCGAACCATTAGATAGGTATGGATTGGTGAGGTCTGGGATCATAAGAAACGGGTAGCCAGGATAGTGTGGGCTCTTAAAAAAGCCACCATCTTGCTGTCTTCTCAGTGCTGCAGGGATAAAGAAAATGGTTAAGCAAGAACCAAGCTGTACTATGCAAAAGACCCAGGGTATTTTTATTATTATTATTATTTGTTTGATTGTTTGTTTTTACCTTCACTGAAGTAGTCTCTTGTCTTCTCATAACTTTCAGAGTCGGGTCTGGTTTGAGGGCGCCTCTCTGCTTGCTACAACGGACATCAGACACAAACGGAGGGGGGAGAAACTAGTGAAACTTTCAGCGCTATTAAATCACATTTATTTTAATGCTGAGACCCGCGGAGAGCACTTAAAATGTGCTCTGCTCTTACCTCTGAGTCTGATGAGCTGCTGTTGTTTTCCGACTCGTTCACTAAGGAGGATTTCACATCATCTAAATCCCTTTCCGCTGATACATTTTCGGATATCTTTTCCTCCTGTTCCCCTTCGTCTTTAAACGATATCATTTCATCGTTGGCCCCCAAATCATCCCCACCACCTCCGTTCAACTGTGGCATTTTCGCAGACCAGTGGAGAGTATCGAGGAGGAAAAACAAACGCAACAACAAACGACTTTTTCTTCTTTTCTTTTTTGATCTGATCAGCGTAGTCCAAGCGAACCACTGGAGTAGTAAAACTACAAGAAAATGTTCATGTTTCAAAACTCCCTTTTCATCCTCTGAACTTGATCCCGTGCTCCATGTCGAGTCTTGCGTTAATAATCCACAATCAAAAGTTACAGCAGCGATAGAAAATATCGATGAATGTCTGGCGTCTGTGGCCGGATGCGCCGCAAACTTGGCAAAGTTTCGTCTCCTTCGCAGGTTGTGGACAACTTATGGTCCCTGTATGTCTCTACTTTTTGTGCTGCTCAGGAATGGGACTTTCTTTCCTCCTGCAGAGTCCGGAGACCACATAAACTACAGCGACAACGAGGTTATTCAAGAACAAGCAACACGTCCGATTTCATCTCCTAATATCCATGCGTAAGAAAACAACGGCTCAAGTTTTTAGAAAAAAAGGGGAAAGAGAAAAAAACACGAGTCGGGCTGCAGTTTTCTCCACTTCGGACTTGCTCGCTTTCCCCAAGAACCGTCGATTTGCTGTGTGCCCCAGCATAAACAATGTTCATAACTAGAAACGAGAAATAAAACACCAAAAAAGTATATAAAAAAAAATTCAGCTGGACGTGCTCGCCCTTTCCCTCCACATTGCTGCCGGGGAATGCGCTCTGAAAACTACTTGGTTGTTCAAGTGGAAGAAAAGCGCAGCCCGTCCGTAGAGGAGGAGTTTGCGCTGAAAACCGACACTTCATTCAACACCGTGTAGGCTACATCAGCTATTCTTAACCCTGAAGCCACCAATGCGCAGCCTCCATACAAATCATGAGGGCATGTTAACTGAGGGGTTGCACAACCACAAAAAACATCATTCAAATAATAATAATAATATTGGTAATATTGTTACTTTTGCAGAAAGTATCCAAAAGAAGAGCACACAATTCGTGGCTTCACACTGTATACATCCGCTTTATTTTAATCAGAATAAGCACAAAGGAGATGTCTCCCTGATCACGTTTTAATAGTTTAGGTAATTCCCAGCAGCAGTCCATCATGTGGCGTGACCAGATGATATTTCCAGTATTGTTAAGGTAAGCAGGAGAGACCACACTGCCTCCATCTGGGGGAAAATAACAGGCCAGGTTTTAACGACAAACTCATAATTACACACTTCTATTTAAATTGCACGTCTGTGTGTCCTGAAACAATAAAGCGCAATAACAACAGGGATAAGCATGGCCTGTTACGGCACAACTATGGGCATGACAGTGAGGCAACAAGACTCCGAACATCCAGGCCTCCTGTGACACGCCTGGCTCTCTCTCTCCCTCTCTCTCTCTCCCTCTCTCTCTCTCTCTCTCTCTCTCTCTCTCTCTCTCTCTCTCTCTCTCTCTCTCTCTCTCTCTCTCTCTCTCTCTCTCTCTCTCTCTCTTGCCCCAGTGTTGATTTGAGGAACAGGACTGGAGTCCGGTGTTGCAAGCTTTGGAAGAACAAGGGAAGTGGTTAGATTTTTTTGTGTGTGTTTGTGAAGTAACCTCCACATAAATCTTAATAAACGGGGATGAATTTGAAATCCATAACAAATGAAATGAGTTAAGTTTTTGCTCACAAAGTATCGAGAGTTAACGCAACCCAGAGGTGCAACACACTTAAGAAAAGTGATTTCATTCTCCTGAAGCTTTTCCATATACCTCATGTTATCTTCACGTTTTATTTTTTATTCCAAGTCCAGCCGACCTCAGACTTTTCCTGATTTCTGATGCAATTCGACATTCTTCCCTTGCTTGTGAAAAATAGTCACTGATGTTGTTGACTGTGTGTCAGCAAGCTGAGGGCTGACTGACAATTCAGCAGTGTTGTCTCCACGGGCCTCATTAGATCCCCAGATTCCTCCTGAGTGTGTATGTGCTTGTCAGTGTGTGTGTGCATTTGTATTCTGTTTAAAAGCAACATATACTGTAGTTGCATACTGTGTTTGCACTTGCATGTATACACTCAGGTGAGCATTTGCCCTCAGGGCTACAGAGCCTTGCTTTTTTTGGGGGGGGGGGGTAGGAGCCTACAGTATGCAGAAAAAAAAGAATGACTGAATTTTCCAAATTATGCTCAGGTTAGTTGTTGATTTTGCTCACCCAAAGTCTATGTCACAGCCTTTTAGTCGCAGCCCCTGTTTTGGGTGTCCTGTTTTCTACACCCAAAACAAACCCAGAAAGGAGAAAATACAGATTTCCTCCCTTAAAGATATTACATGTCAAAGATGTAATAGACTATGCATGTCCCAGCAGGTGTAATTACAATAATTCAGCGCTCATGCCCCATAGCCTTATGAATGATTAATAAAGAAATCAAATATTAAAACAAGTCAACACAGAAAAATAATAATGACATGCATAAGCAGTTGCTCAACAGGAATATCTCTTAAATAATGACACTTTCCGCACACAATAGTTGAAGCAGGCACATGATAATAAAGCAAACTTAGTCACATTCTGTGGACAGAATCGCACATATTTACAGGATGATAAACTTGAGGTATCTTTAATGTGTTTTGTGATAGTACCAAGGCCTTCATGCTGATTTATTCACCACTATCATGTTTGCGAAATTCTGACAATCTAGCATTTGATAAAAATTAATTTCTTCACACCTTCAGCACCTGAAAGCAGGTTTAATCTCTTTTACTCTAACCCGCGGATCCTCGTTTCTCCCTGTGACTGCCTTGTTGGAGCGGGAATGGTTTTAACGGAAAGCTGATGAGGGGTCAGGAGAGATGCGAACAGCCACAATCTTAGCCTGGGGGCAGATCGACTGGTGGCCAGAAAATTTATTCAGAGGGTGCTGTCCCTGCATCTGCCTTACTTTGAAGTTGCTCTCTCAACTCTGGCATGTCGTACGTGACTGTGTGTTCAACCCCCCTACCCCCCCCCCACACACACACACTAAAAAGAGTGTGAAAAAAAGCTGAGAGGGAGCAGTAGAGTGTACACATGTATGCGCTCCTATCAGAGTGAGCTTATACTTCTGTAGTTCCTGTGTGTGTGTGTGTGTGTGTGTGTGTGCATTTGATAGACATGAGAGTGGAGAGAGGAAAGCAGGAGAGGCGGGAGAGAGAGGGAGAGATGCTGTGTGCCAATCCATACTGGCGTTGGAGAATTCAAGGTCATCCTTTCATGTTTTGCCAACCATCGGTCAATCAGTTCCCAATCAAAGTGGTGCTTAATTCAGCAGTAATTCCCATCTCCTGATCACGTTTTTCCCCCCCCTCACTGTTTCAGAGGTGTTAAAGCATTTCCCCTGTCTTCTCTCTGATCTGCAGCAGTGTGTCCAACATGCCTTGCCAGGCCAAACCCACACTGTCAAGTTCTTTAATAATACTAGTTAAAGTGTGTGGAGGACATGTCAGATCACACAATGTGCTACCAGTGCTTCTATCTATCTCACTTCAGGAGATTTAGGGCTCATTTGATTGTCTCTGAAGCGTACCCAAGTCATGTTCTTTCATTAATCCGTTCATCCCTCCCCAATGTCTCCATTTGTCTGTGTGTGTGTGTGTGTGTGTGTGTGTGTGTGTATGTGTCTCTCTGTGTGTGTATGTAGCTTTTTACAGTTTGAAACTGGAGTATAGAAAACTGTCCAACAGGAATCTGGAACAGTTACAATAGATGTGACGTTATATCTTAAAATTTGTGATTCTGAAATCCAAAGAAGATGTTTTATTTACACTGTGTGAAAACATGTTGCTGCCCATTTGCTTTTGAGCATTTTCGCCAACAAAGAGAAAGCTTTCTGATCACTCAGTGACTTTATCCTTTAAATGGTGTGACCTCAGCGTAAAAATTAAGCATGCACCAACAGCCGTTGCAGAAGGATCAACAGACTGGAAAAAACAACAACAAAAAACCCCTAAACATTTGTGGGGTGGTTGTTTTCTTTTTCCAAAGTGCAGGATCCAAAATCAGATGAACTTGCACAACTCTTTTGCATCACCGCTATGCTATATTAGCTCACCTCCTCAGTCATCACACTAAGTCTAGATGGGAGTGCCTCATGCAATCATGGATCTCACAAAAATAACCTCATATCCGTTTTAATCCAGAGAAAGGTCCCCTTTCCAGGCTGGTATGGGCGTATATGGCATTTAAGACTGTGTGAGGATATGATTAGATGACAGTTTTTACTGCCTAAAGGGTGTAACTGAAACACTAAACTGTGCAGAGAGGGGAAAATAAAAGACTGTGTTGCAAAGTTTTATTCCTACCCTTCTCCTTCTCGCTGGTGCTTTGTTGCATTTTTAGTATCCTTTTCGAGGAGAGTCCTGTTTTCAAGACGAGACAGAGTTGCCTGCCAAAAGAAAAGGGAAAAAAAAGCAGTGACTCCTACTCTAATGAAATGGGTGCTGACTGTGTTAATTTCATATATGACCAAACTATAAAACAATGAGGTACACACCAAAGTAACACATTTTTCTAGTTAAGATAACAAATGTATGACTAAATTAACTTTATAATAAGACATTCACAAAAAAGTATAAAAGATCATCAGACTTTAAAAACATCAAACATGTCCAAGTCCTCCAGCGGTGATTTACATGGTTGCTAAGAAGTGCTCACTCGCACCTCTTGTCTGAAATACATGTTCATGTTTTTCTGTATTGTGGAGGATGCTTTTAAGGAGCATTATTTCTGAGAACTTCAAAGCCTGCCAAAAGCACTCTCCTTTTGGAGTGTGCAGCAGCTTGAAAATGTACTTATATTTTCCAAATGGACAGGAAGAGGCCCTCACTGGTATTGAGGTGATGCTAATGCAGTGTGGCTCTAGTGGGGGGTTTTTTGTTGTTGTTTTCAAGTGTGCCTCAGTTTTTACAACGCAAAAATATAGCCCTTCATTAAAAAAAAAGTAATATTCTTTTACAGGGTTGATTGTATATAAACTTTAATTTCTAGTAATTTTAACTGCGTGAAGACTGACTTTTTATTTTGCTGCGTCTATATGGAAATCTGGCTTTTATGGTAAGAACAAACTAACAAGCACATCCAATAACACCAACAGGTCCTCATGGACACTATTTACTGTGTGCAGTCCTACAATCTAGCTACCAAAACTCGAGTCAGATTCTTTCCAGATGCTGCATTCAGGATGTCTGATATTCCATGGTTTTATTGATCCAGTTAACGTGGCTGCATGCAAGGCTGCAGTCTTCAACTGTTTTCTTAGCTTGGGACACACTGCACTGCTCCTTGGGGGAATGGAGAAAAGTTCCCGTGATGTAAATGCTTTCTAAGTAAGAGCCTGTTGACTTTATTTAATACATCCGCCAGATTTTTATGTGCATTACGCAAATGAAATAGTTTGCATTATGTGTGAACCATACGTTCCACAGAGGCATGCATGGCAGCAGACAGCTGGAAGTAACTTGAGCCCCTCGGTCACTTATCAGCCTTGGCATCCCTGCCATTTCCCATAGCCATCTTCAAGCCAGAAGAATCCAGCCATTGTTTTCATCTCTGTGGGGCCTGTGTTAACTCGGCAGCCCCTTGCTGATTGTTGCAGAGATATTAAAGAAAATGGTAGATTTGTCTTTGTCTGTATAACCCTGTCTTGTGATACCAAGCCCCCATGTGTATGTGAGTGTGTGAGTGTTTGTGTGCGTTGGGGGAGTTCTACTTGATGCAGTTGTAGAGAGTAGCTGCACCTGCCCTGTATGTCAACAACAGGGTCTGGAGCAGACACTCAAGAAGAGAGGTGGCTTTCACACCACCGGCCTTACTAGAGCTGCTTACTTTCCAAAGACAACAATGACCGTGCTGCTGTGCTGCGCAGTGGAGCTTTTAGACTCTATAGACTTGGCGCCTGCTCTGTGTGGCCTCGAGATTATCTCCTGACTGAGCTCTCAACGTACAAGCTCATTGGACTTCCTCATGTCCCCTTGTTTTTGTGGCTCTAAAGTTTCCAGGATGCTTTTTGACTGTCTGTTTTACACATAGAGACAGGATCCCTCGTGGGGGTTGTTAGGAGGTTACAGGGGGGTAGTAAAGGGGTCAGGGAGAAACTGTCAGTTTATTTCCTTTCTCTGGCCTTGGGAAACTGCACCACAAGTCTTTTGCATATTTTTAGCGTCCTTGCTGGTTTTTGTCTGCAAGTATCCAGAGGAGAAGATAAGTTATTCCCAGTCCTCGTGAAGTTCAGTTTTTCACATGGATTGCTTATTATTAGTGTTGCCTCCATGGCTCTTTTTTTAAACTACTTATAGTATGACCATATCCAGCACATGATCATTGGTCAGAATAATGCACAGCGTCTGGAAACCATCACCTGAGTCTCTCTTCCATTGTATTCCCACACAACCATCTGCTGGATGTCGTATACTTTTACATTAATTGATAAAGTCACACTCAAAGGAGAAATGAGCCATAAATATGACATAAAAGCATTAAATCATGTTATTTGGGATAAAACGTTCCTGTTTGTTTGTTGCTGGAGGGTAGATGCTATCTGTGGAAAGTACGGATATATTTTCCAGGCACTTTAATGCTGTTATGAACACAGAGTAAATAGGTGCCATGTTTTGCTATTAGTAAACACAGCAGACGTGCTAACAGTGTACTGTTTAAGGGGAAATGAGTCATGTTTATTAGACGCATCCGAACTCTAAAAGTGGACAACTACAAAAAAACTCGAGAAGGGGAAATTACTCAAGGTAGGCTGGATAAGTAAAGAGCGCCTCCCCGTATCTTTTTGGGCAAATCTTGCTCTGAGGTCATGGCAGGTATTGAGTGATCACATTCACCTGATAGAGTGAGCTTCTATAAAGCTGCTGGACAGTCATGCTCATTGACATTCAGGTAGCATTTACAAAGAATCACCTGAACAGCCCAGATAATATTACTCACAGACATGTCTTACCTGCTGCACCACATTTCTCCCTGACTTATCTCCTGGTGCATCTACGCTGCTATCTCATTGCATTATGAATGGCGAGGCACTCATCTGTAGCTGTTAAAATAGCTGCTGTATGTCTGTTGAGTCCTCTCAGAATAGACCACTGTAAATGCTGATCTGTAGAGTTTACATCATATTTAAATCATTTCAGGTTAGTGTCGTTCTTTGTATCTGGCGACAGTAACTATTTGTGTTGCTTACTTGTGTGCTTTTTACACAATACAGTTAAGTGTGGCTAGCGCAACATGTCTTCTGAAATAGACTGTGGTCAGAAAAGAGAGTTCAGCAGCACGGAAAAAGACTACTGTTTAAAAAAAAAAAAGAGTCCTCAGAGTGGCTAAAACCACCTTGAAGTTATTACCTGCAAACAGAGAGCAACTTTAACCAAATTAAAATTATCTCAACCAGACTGCTGCTCTTGTTTTTCTCATTCCGCCATACAATTATCACTCAGTAAATGGAAAGGTACGTGCCAATAAAAATAAGTCATTTCTGTTTTGCTTTGGCCCACCTCTCTGTAATGCTTAACTCTGCAGCTGCACTGTGAGCTGTGGAAAACAAACAGTGCAGTGCAGCTGGGCTTCTCAAGACAGCAAAAGGGGAATTTTAATCCCTTTTTTTTTCTTTGGCACCAGTCTGATTTATTTGGTCATAAAGAAAGGAAAAGCACCCCACCATCTGAGAAGGATTGGGAGGTGAGAACGCAAATTATGCCAGAACCCCAGTTGCAGACCGAGAAGCACAACAGACCAGGAAATGAATCCCGAACAGGTCAAAGAGCTCAGAACACAGGAGAGGCCATTTAACTATAGTGACATATTATTGGGATGCCTGGGCAGCTCAAATCAGTTTGTCACATGCACTCTAGCAGCCAAATATGTTACAGTGCAGGTTTATGCAGTGACACTATCACTGAGATCCAGAACTACAGCTAAAGGCTAACCTACACGTGTCTCTCATCCAGACCCACAGTGTGCTCTGAAAACAAACTATCCAGAGAGCCTCAAACCATTTCCAGCTGTCACGTCCCAACTCCACTATAAGCCCTAACTTGATATGATGGGGCAAGGCGAGGTGAGGGTCAGGCTTCAGGCTTCAAGGAAGATTCAAAACACGTAACTCAAACTATGAGCATTATATTCATAATTGCCCGTGGTTGAAAAATGACGATGCCTTCTGTCTCTCATGTTACCTTTAGCACTTTCTCATCTTACATCACATGCCACGAGCCTTCCTTCACACAATAACATGGCAAGGGACAATGTATAGCACAAATATGTGATAACTCACCACAGCCAGCTGCTTTTAAGTGTTCTCCACTGACACACTCACATACAAACGCACACTATAGATGAACATTTTAGGTGGAAAGAAAAGCGTACACAATGACTACTGCTTAAGCCATTATTATTATACAGTGATTTAACCGTGTAACAATTGCGACCTTTCAAAATGTATCAGTTAGGATATACCATTGATGTAACAGAGATACATGCATTCACAGGCCACTTTATTGGGTACACTTTGCTAGTAGCTGGTTGAACCTCCTTTTCCCTACAGAATAGATTCAACCAGGTTCTGGAAACATTCTTCAGAGATTTTGGTCATGATACCATCACGCAGATGCTGCAGATTTGTTGATTGCACATCCATGATTTGGGAATCTTCAGTTCCACCACATCCCAAAGGGGCTCTATAAAGAGCTGGTGACTGTGGGGGTCATTTGAATACAGTGAACTCATTGTCATGATCAAGAAACCAGTTTGAGATTATTTGAGCCTTGTGACATGTTACCCTGCTGGAAGCAGCCTTCAGGACATCGGCACAGTGTGGTCATAAAGGGACGGGCATGATCAGCATCAATATTCAGGTAGGTTGTGGCATTTAAACAATGCTCAGATGGCCCAAAGCATCCCAAGAAAATATCCTCAGTACCACTACACCACCAGCAGCCTGAACCATTGAAACAAGGCAAGATGAATCCATGCTTTCACGTTCTTTATTCCAAATTCTGACCCAACCATCCAAACACTGCAACATATCCCAGTCTCAAGATGTCACAAATTGAAATCAAACAAATAGGGCAAAGCAATAATATAATACAATAAAATGCAGTGCAACAATCATCTGGAATAAAGCTCAAGTTTCTGATTAGCTTAGCGTCATAAAGAAGATAAATGTCCAGAGAAAAGCATGTCCAATCAATTGGCTCCACCAGTACGCTGAGGCACCGGACAAGCTGCAGAGCCCCAAAAATTCTTTGGTTAATGTGCAACAAAAGACTATTCCTCAAAACCATTCAAAACTAAACTTCACAGGCGATATTTCAGGAATACTGCTTGACAAACAGAAGAACTCAAACAGATACAAACCTCAGCCTCAGCTGTCAGTTTGTACCTAAAGCCAAGAACCGTATTAGATGTTTCCATATGGACGTCATGTTGGCAAAAACAGTCTCCTTTTCTGAGCTGACATGTTTAATTAGGCTGCAAAAACAGCATCTGACACTTCAGATGAAGTTCTTCTTAAAAGGTTAATGCAATCAGAGGCACATATCTGCTCCATGTCACAGCCATTGTTTAAGCTCCATCTGAGGTTAACGTGTGTAAAGTAATGAGAACAGTACAGCAATCCCTTTCTGGACTCTTTTTCTTTATTGGTATGATTATCCTGTGATGGTTGCTCAGATTAAATTTCCAGGTTTTGTATGGGAAAGCGTGGTGACTGTCTATTCAAGATATGTGAAGAATGCATGTGAGAAACAGAGCTCTGGACATGCACTCAAACTAATCAGGATGTTCAGGATGAAATTGTCAGTTGGAGCATTGTCCTGATTTCATTTCCGGAAAATTTTGACAATGACTTGGAATTGACAAGAGAGGGGCCGAAAAGGAGGCAATTTATATGTTTTGTTTTTTAAGAAGTGTTTTTGCATGTGTGTGTGTGTGTGTGTGTGTTGGGGTGGGGGGTGTAGTTCTTTATCATGCCTCACTATCCAACCTCTTACCTCCCTTTTGGGGCCTTTAGGAGCATCCTGTGACCTCTGACCTCTTGGACAATAGAGGCCAGGACGTTTCCCAGTGAGCGCCGATGGAGCCAACAACAGGAACATGAGGGGTGCTCCTGGGAAACAAACTGTTTATTGTGCAGCAGGATGGACAGCCCCCCCATGTCCCAGTCACTTACTTTCACACACAATCAGCGACACTAACTACGCACCTCTGCACAGTACAATCCTGTCAAGCAGCAGGTGGCTGTTTTAAAAGCTGATCGACGCATGAGCAGGAATACTCAAATGTCCCATATCTTCTGAAGAAAGGGCGTGCATGTGGGAGCGTGTGTGTGCTTGGCTGTGACGAAAGCACAGCGATAAGAACATTTCCCTTTCACCTAAGTCACAAAATATTGCCATGTGTTGTAACTCCATATATACTTTTTGCTTCTTTTATCATTTATTTGTTATACAAGTCTGCTATCTGTGTCCCTTTATGCAGCCTACAGAAAACGTGTTTCAGCTACTTTACTGTCTCTCTCTCTCTCTCTCTCTCTCTCTTTCATTTCTGGACTGGTTTGGACTGCAAATGATAAGTTTATATTTAGTGAGACTTTCTATTTGATAACAGTACCAGGTCATTTGTTGGTGCTGCCACTGCCTGTCTGTTTCAGAGGAAATCCCTCCTTTGTCTCTCAAGGAAGCTCAGCAAACTGGGAAAACCTGAATTTGTCATCAGAACTCAAACAGCTGGAACACATTTGATTAGGCAGAGTCACCACTAAATGTATTAGTCAACGTTAAAGATTAGTTATTACCGAGACTCGGGGGACTACTCATTCCCAGAGCAGTGCAGTAAAACAGTTTCCAGAGCTGTCAATCACCTTTCCACAAGTGTGGCGCAACACAGAGTCACAGAAGGCTCTGGGGATTCTTCTATAAGTGCTAAACCCCGGTGGATCACTGGTTCTTTATGACTGCGTGTGGTTTGGGTCTGTGCGCCACATGATGCACATCTGATAAGGGTGAATCAGGCAGGATAGGCACAGGGGGCCGGATCTGCTGTCTTTGTAGAGACATTAAATCATGATTATAAGAGACGAATTGAAATAAAGCCATTAAGGAACATGAATCCATAACTAATGAGTGCAGAGCCTCTTGAGAGGCAAATATGGTTATTTTAATAGCAACAATATTTTAATATCAATATTATTGAACCTCCTATTGTTGCAAAACACGTGTTAAAGCTTTAGATCTAATACGGTGCCTGTTTCTAAAACAACAGCATTGCTTCTCTTCTTTTTTCGCTGGATATGCATTATATATAGAACAAACTGTATAAAAGACTGTGATTCAGAAAACAGGTCATTAGTTACCCTGTGACTGTAAACATTGCGCGGCCTCTCAAAAACCCTAAAATGTAGTCACATTTTTCTCCTAGGCCCCCTGCTGCTTGTAAATGTGAAATTCCACAAATGAAACCTGCAGAGCTCTCTATGACCGCAATTATAGCATTTAATGCCATTTAATAATAACATCCTTGAAGCTATAAAAGTTTATATGATTGCATCACGTAAACCTCATGAGCCAAAGAAGCATGCAGTCGTGTACCAGCTTGTTTTAATGTCCGATATAACGCAAAGGGGAAAGCGTTTATGATGCATGTTTACTTGTTGATTGCAAGCTGTAGAATTCACTGATACTCACAGGAGCAAAAGGAAGATTTGAGGAGCAATTTGGAGATTTTCTAGGTCAAAGGCCACCTTAACACTGACAAGCAAAATCAAATCACAGCTGAGGAAATGAACCATGAAACAGTGATTGCTCCATACATAATGACCCTTTTTCCAGTTGCTTAGCTCAAGAATTATTTGATTGTGCAGAGTGCTGACTTCACTGCAAACACGAGCACTGCTTGCACATATTGCCTGTGTGTATAATCAAATCTAGACCATTGATACAAGGAGCGAACAAATATCTCTTAGTATGCATAAACAATAGATCTTTGTTCCGTAAGAGAGCCCTCAGAAAGCTAACAGGCTGACCGAAGGTAGAACACCTCTGGGGATTGTGAGCAAAGCTTGTGCTCAGCATTAATTGGTTGCACTTTTACTGGATAATTTAGACATTAGCAAGACCCATTTAAGTTAATTTTGAAAATGACAGGGAATATATGTGCTTTGTCACAGCAGCCATGGGAAAACAGCCAGTGAAAGGTATATAGGCACAAATGCCGCTTTTGCATAATTGCTCAAATAAGTGGAATGCTTTCTGTTATGTAATTGAACTTCTCCTAATGATGATTCATGTGACCAAAAGGACAAATCACTTGAATCTGCTGCGTCCATGGTTTCAAATAACAACACTATGGGCCATATCCCTCATGAGACAGGTCAACTAAGCTTCAACCCCCACCCATATCATCCCAGTTCTGACACATTCACACTTTGAGTCATACATCACTGGAACTTGGGGCACCACTCGTGTAACTAAAAACTCAACCTCTGGGTATAGGTGGGAAATTCCCCATGCAGGTCAATGATCTGGTGCTTTATCGAAACAAAGACATTTTTACCTATTGTCTTGAACTTTTGCAAGGTCGTGTCCAGCCCCACTGCCCCTCACCCCCTTAACTGCATTTCTCCCTGTCTCAGCTACAAAACCCTGTAGATTTAAAGGACACAGTAGCAAACAAATCATTGTGATTTGCGATTTCACAGGAAACTGTACAGCAGGGCAAGCTCTGTGAACTGAGGCTTTAAGCCAACAAAGTGTGGGCTTGACTTTGTCTGAAAACCTCCCGCTGATAAACAGCCTCTCCAAGAAGACAAACTCAGAACACAAGGCCCCTGCTGCACAAGAACCAAAACTTCAGCTACCTCTGCTGCTTGCTGAATCTGATTACAGGCAAGCCCTGAGGACAGGCAGGTCATTGAGAGCACAGAGATGAGCAAACAATAAGATATTATCTGAAGGAATCTTCAGTTTTCCAAAGGAAAATGGTCCCTCTCAGTGTCACATTGACGATAGGATCCTCAACCTGACACTGAATCAGCCATTTAAGAAGAATGAACACTGCGACCCATTCATACATACTCACTAAAATAATGAGAGCTCTTTTTTCGCCCTTGTTTAAGACATATAAAGGGAAGCTCATGAGGCTTTGCGAGACAAGACCGTGCAGAAACTGGAGCATGCAGCTGACTCAAATGAATATGCCTTTACAGTGATTGGGTATTGAATGAACAATCCCATAGTCTTTTTTTCTCTATTCTTTATGTGCGTGCATGTGTTTGGCCTTATTGTACTTCGCTCATCTATTGTCATACACTTGAAATAAAGAATTTGAAACAAAACTGTACAGTTTTTTGTTTGTTTGTTTTTTTTGAAAAAAATGATGTTTCAAACCCTGCGAAAGGTGTTTTAAGTAAAAGCTCATCATCTATTTCACATCATCTATTCTGGCCATGTGGTTTCCGTGTACCTTAGCTCTTTTCAAATAGTGACATCTTGTGGAGACCTCGGTTCAATTATGGTTGAAGCCACAGAGTATTATTAATGTTTGAAGCCATGCATCCTTTCACTATCAGCCTGTTTAAACTTGAAGGATGAGAATTGTATGAATGAAAGTTAATTGTGTCTAAGGGCTTTGAAAAAATTCAGACAAAATAAATAAATTAAATAATAAAAATTTTAAACTTCATGTAATAATAATAAATATATTATGTTCCCTGGCGATGGAAATTCACGTCAATCGGATTTTTTAAATCATGTCAAAGCCGTTTAAAAAAATATTTTTATAAACTACAATCATGGAAGTTCTGGGTCTCTCAATTCGTGACTTAAGTAAAGTCTCGCGATATTTAAACCGGCTGCCAGGCACCAAAAGAAGAGCAGGAATGAGGAGAAGGAGTCAGCAGCAAAATAGCTCAGTTGTTCCTAAGAAAGATCAACATATAGCTCACTGTTGGATTCATTGTTTATACTAGAAGCCAAACGCCCAGAGTCAGACGTCATTTCTCGCTGATACGTACAGTAAGGTTTGAAAGTACGCAGCCTCAGAAGCCAAATTTTATGTGTGAAGCGCTAACTGTTAGCTGACAGGCTACCTAGCATAGCCATTGAAGCAATGGCGTTGAAAAGAATTCAGAAGGTGAGTGTATATTTAATTCAAAGTGCCAGCCATATCTTCTAATACATACGTCTTTGAGTTTGGCACTTTCTGTAACGATAGTGGCCGTGTGTAACCTTTTCTTTTGGTCGAATTAGCAGTGCTAGCTCGATTTTTCTGCTCCTGGTTAAAATAATTTATAGACAAAGACGAGCGAACCCACCAGTGGCCCTTGTTGGTGCAGTGCTACAGTAACGATCGCAGTAAAATAACAAAAACAAAACAAACAAACAGACAAAAAAAAAAAAATTCGCCGTTATTCTTGACTCTTTCTTTGTGTGAAATAGTGGATTTTTCCTGAATGGTTGCTAAGCTCTCTATTCATGATTTTTGTAGCGTTAACTAAACATTTCGCAGTGCAGCGTAAGGCTCGCTGGATCGTTGGTGCGTGTTGTTTATTACTGGTGGGTATGTACAGGACTTGTTGTTATATCCCGGGCCTGTCAGTTGTCTCTATCCTTGTATCCGTACCTCTGGCTGATGATGTGTTCAGTTACTGAATGACAGCTGCTTGTTGGTTGCCAAAATTGAACCCTAGTGTCAGCGTTGCCATATATGGAAAGGCAAATGGGGCACTGGAGCAGGCCACGGTGTGTATTTATATAACAGAATAGATAGGCTTTCTTTCAAGAGATATTTAATAACAGGTTTGTATTCTGTATGAATGTCTGCTGGGGATTTTTGTTTGTTTGTTTTTTTTCATCACAGGCACAGGGTCTTGGTGATTTACTTTAATTGTTTAACTAAACTGAACATACTTGCTGTTTCCTGATAGATTTTTTCACCCTTAACCCAGACTCTTTTGATGTCTGCAGCATATAGCTATTATTTATATGTGAGCACTTTTGAACTATGCACTAATGCATAAATAGCTGACTGACTGACAGAAATGACAGCCTTGCTCAGATTTGAGGTTATGCACGTTACACAACACCAGAAATAATATGGATTAATTTCAACAAGGCTGGTCTCTGTCAGAAAACTGTTACGTTTTATGCCCCAAGGGGGAAAAAATTTAATTTTAATTGAAAAGAAATATCTAATGTAGTGCATCAGACTACTGATGAGGCTTCAGCATAAGACTATTTTCCCCAACTATACAAGCTTTATATGTACATAAACCAGACAATCAGTTGGAAGATGTGGGTGGGACAAAACATTTGACAATGTATTGTAATACATCGTCTTGTGATATATTATTGATACACTGATGCCAACTGTCAGTGCTTTTAAAGTGCAAGCACTCTGAAAGCATTCCCACCCCAGTTTTATTTACTGGTATTAATGGTTCATAAGGCCTCCTGGTTATGCTTAGCAAATGAATTCATCCCTTATTTATGTACTCAGTGATTGTGATCATTTGTAGACTGTTATGTCATGTACTGTATCAAGAACTGTTTCAGTGTAATACTGCCAGTATTATGGGAAATGTATTGTGACAACATCATATCATGAGTCAATTGGGTCAACTTCAAAAGTCTTGAGTTACTTTGTAATTGTCCTGCCATTAGGAATTGTCAGACCTGCAGAGGGACCCTCCTGCCCAGTGCTCTGCTGGACCAGTTGGAGATGATTGTAAGTAGCTTGACAATTGCTACATCAGTGTATGCTTAAATAATGTTTGAAGGTTTGTGTGCCATTTTTAATAATTTATATATATATATATATATATATAATTTTTTTCCCCTCCTCTCAGTGTTTCATTGGCAGGCAACAATAATGGGTCCAGTAAGTTTTGCTTTTATCACACTCAACACAGTTGAAATATGAGACTTAAAAATAAAAAATAAAAAACTAAAAAAACAAACAAACTTTATTTCTCTTATTTCAACAGAGTGACAGTCCGTATCAGAGTGGAGTGTTTTTCCTCACCATTCACTTTCCAACAGATTACCCTTTTAAACCACCAAAAGTGAGTGAGATAATGTGGCATGATGCTTCAAATCCATTTATTTTGTTGTTTATAAAATTGGCTTTACATCATTTTTTTCCCCATGTTTTGGCACAGGTTGCATTCACAACAAAAATTTACCACCCAAATATCAACAGCAATGGAAGTATTTGTCTGGACATTCTGAGGTCACAGTGGTCACCTGCACTTACAGTATCAAAAGGTAAAAAAAAAAAAAAGAAGAAAAAGGTTACTTGTAGTACATCTGGGTTTGATGTAGCTGTTTGAAATACTTTTGGGGGAAAAAATGCTCACCACCACCATAAAAAGAAAAATGGACTTGTAGCGATTAGATTGTTGCCTGATGGTGAGAAAATTGAAATGATGCCAAAACTGTAATTTAAAGTTACATTCTTTGTAAAATTATCCCTTAAGTTTCTTTGGACTAAAAGCTTTTGTCAGCCAATCCTTGTCATTTTTTATTTAGCAGATAAATCTGCCATAATTTTGGGCCAATACATTCCTTTAGTGATTAATTTCTATTAATAATCTTATTATTTTTAATGGCATATGTGGAATCTGTAGTGTGAGTGAACTAATCAATGCTTATAAATATGATTTTTCATTTTTTAAGAAGTCAAAATGATGTCTTGCTGTGCTGATGCTACAAGTACAACACAGTTATGTTACAAATAAATTTCCTCCATTCATTTTGTTGATGAATGCTTTAACTTTGTGATTCCTTCTTCCACAGTATTATTGTCCATCTGCTCTCTTCTGTGCGATCCAAATCCGGATGACCCGCTGGTACCAGAGATTGCCCATACATACAAGGCTGATAGGGAAAAGTGAGTGTAAAACATGAGTGCATTTACCACAGTTCAGCTCGCAGCCTTTCGATCTCATGCTGTGAGATAAAGTTCTCAGTTTGTGAGTTTAACTTAAACTTTCCCAAACATTGCACGTTTTTTACAGGTACAACAAACTAGCAAGAGAGTGGACACAGAAGTATGCAATGTGAGCACACCAGGGAGCTCAAAACCCAAACGAGAACAAACAAAACACAGATGATTTTTAACTTGAGGCAAATGAGCAACAGAGAAGGAAGCGGTACTTTGAGGTACAGTGCCACTTGGCTTTGTGTGTGCTGAGCTGCTACAGTGTGCTCTCCTTCATGACTTGTATGGATCTGCTGAGCAGGACCTATTGGACTCCTTAAAGCGCTCCCACATGGAATACTGGAAAACTCTTTACAATCCCTACCACCATACTCAGACTTTAAACTGTTACTCCTGCTATTATGATGGTCGTAATGATTGTTAGTTTTCATAAGCACCATTATTGAGTCATATCATCATGCTACTCAGAAACAAAATGTTTGATTTAGGAGATTAGCTCTCCCTTCATTTCAGCAGTTCTGTCTGCACCCCACTGGATGTCTTGTTATCACTGTATTTCATGTTTTTGGTGGCCTTTCTGTGTTATGTTTATGTGCAATTTAGACAGAATGTTTCCTGTTGAACACACAAGTGTGCAGTGCCATTACCAGCAGCTGATCTGTTGGCACGTAACTGTCTCTGCCCTGAATCAATGTGAAAGGTATTAAGAAGGATTCGTCTCTGTCATCCACTTTGTTTGTAATTGTAACAGTATTTAGTCATTTTGAAAACACTGGAGAGCTGCTGTTTGTAAGTAGCAGGTAGGTTAATGACCACCTCCATTTTTCTCACACATGCCATCATTGTTCTTACATCCTGGATGATGAGCGATGGCTGGTTTCCATACTACTCAAAAACTCTTCTGTTTGACATGTTATGCTGTGTATCTATGAACATGGCTACTCTTTGGCATATAGCTATAGCTGTGTGCCACTTCCTCAGTACAGTTACTCAGGTATCTAAGAACATTATCAGCCTTTTACATGCAGTGACCCATGGTGAGAAAAATGATCAGGGCCTACATTGTCTAATTTCTAAAAATAGCACTTACCTCCTTTTACTGTTTTGTTCACATAACAACCCAACACTTACTGCAGCATGATCAAAGACAGGCCACAATGGGTCTGCGCTGCACATAAATATATGCTGTCCAAGAAGTACTGTCGTTCTCACTCTTTCTCTCCACTTCTTTTCACCATGATTTCAATGTCTTTAAAACCATTGGAAGTGAACAGCTTTCAAATGATGCTGTCGAACATTCACATGCTACTGTTTGTGTTTTTGTTTTTTTTTAATGTCCTTTGGATGTTCCTTGTACTAAAAAATATTTTGCAGATCCTAGTCAAGTAAAGTCATGCATATTTAGTTACTTAAGGTGAATAATACAGTAACTTAACATGACAGTTTGATCTGCTTTAAATATCAGGATTTAATTATGTTCATTTTTATGATTGGGTCTGAAATTTTTTTTTCTTTTGTTTTGGCATTAATGATCAACATTGACAGTAAAACTTTTTTCTGGGTGAAACATTTGTGGCTTTTTGTATCTTTGAAAGTTTTAATTTTAGTTGTTTTTGGTTTTTTGCATTTGTGTCATGAAAATTGAACATGATTGTGATGTGTCATAATGTAATAGTTTTAAGATAATCCATTGTGACTGTTGGAGAAAGTAGTTAGGAAAAGTTGTGTCAAAAATCACAATTCAGTGTGCTGATGCTGCCAATATAAAGGGAATTATTGGATATTTAGAGCAAGAAATGTTTGTTTTTAAGGCATTATTGAATAGATTCATTCAGAAAGGTAAATAGCTAAGCATGATTATTTAAGAAGCTTTGGTTGTAGAATTAACATCATGGTTTAGGCGCTGAATATAGATTTTTAATATTGTTAGCTAATGTAGAGAGAAAAAAACACAAGTTGTCCTGAAAGTATACTGTGTATACTAAAATGTTTTGAAAATATACCCACCGAATGCAGTCAAAATATTTTTGCTCTGACACCTCAGCTGTAATATTACAAGTTCAGTCTTTGTGTGCATTGTTGTTTGCTCATCTGGCTATTTATTTATTAGAAAGCTGAGTGAGTATCTTCCAGCTCTTCAATATGCAGCCTCAGTTCATAATGTGAGTAATCTGACATTGATTTCCCTTAATCCAGTGTGTTCACTTCAATTTCATATAGGCAGCTTGGCATGCTTTGCACTCTGGAGATCCTTCTCAGCCATTTTGCAGAATTTCAGGGATTTCGTTAAATTTCATCTGCCTAACACCTCCGACTAAAAGTTTAGCCTTAACCCTCATTTTGTATATATAGAGAACGTGTCATATAAACTGTAAATTTGCTATCAGGGCTGTATTCCCAAAATGGGTGATTCATTACATCAGTAGACCTGGAAACCTGCTTGAAGAGTTCACAATATTTTATTTAAAAAAGAAAAAAAATCAGCTTGGCTTTTTCTGAATGCAGGACCAGCCTTCTTAAAATTTGGAATATGTATGCTTGAACTGCCATTATGAACGTTCACATGTCTTCACATAGCCTACACAAGATAACTATGACCTTGTTATAACATGAATAAAGCTCATCTTGATTTATTGTGGTCTGCAGTCATTTCATGTAGAGCCTGACTGATGTAAGAGCTTACTGCTATTGGTTCATGAGCTGATAAGTAAGCCGTGCTTTGTTTAGGGTAATTTAGAAATGGTGTTATCACATAGTTTGTCCAGCAGAGTGCTCTCTGACTCATGTATTTACAATGCCATTATGAACCTGCAGCACATGGATTTTAAAATAGGCAATTATGTCACTGAAGTGTAGAATTTGAGTTTGCACTCAAACATTAAAAATGTGAAGACATTTTCGTATACAATTCTTAAGACTAGGTGTTGCATGGTTCCATTATTTGAATTTCATGATTCATAAAGGTGATGGATGGATGTTTCAATGTGCTGTCGACAGAGTTGTTGATATAAATAGACAAGGCCATTATTAGGCTAAGAACATTGTGCAAGTCTTGAGCCACCCCTCGTTTTTTTATATTCTGCTATGAAAATGGGAAATATGTGCTGCAGTTTATTGAAACATGCAAACATACATGGGAATACAGTATAGAGGGCAGAAACTGCCTTTACTCTTTAACACAGCCTGAACTCTCTGAGGCAGCTTTCTTGTCATTTCTTTAAGTACACTTCAGGAATAGTTCTCCAGACTTCTTGGAGGACATTCAAAGCTCTTCTTTGGATGTTAGCTACCTTCTGTTCTGTTCTCTGTCAAAATAATCCCATTCTGCCTCAATAATGTTGAGATCCGGGCTCTGGGGATGCCAGTTCATAACTGATGGTGTTCTGCTGTGTGTTTTTCTATCCAGGTATGCTTTTATTGTATTGGCGGTGTGTTTAGGATCATTGTCATGCAAAAAAAAAAATGAAGCTGTTGCCAGTCACAAGCTTTCCAGGTGGCATTGCATGTTGGATCAAAATCTGAAGGTACTTTCTGTGTTCATAATTCAATTTTGACAAGATCTCTGGCTGAAAGGCCTTTTTCATAGATTCAACTGATTTTTGCTACAGGATGTTAAAAACACAGTACCTAGATTTAAAACTGGCTCTTTGCTGAGTTGTCTGTAGACACAAAACTAATTCATCCCTTGACTTAGGTACCCCTTTTAAGCGTGAATGATTCATAGGTCAGTGTAAAGAGGTTTAGCCAACAAAAACAACATCATCAGGAAATGGTCCAGTGCAAGGACTGGACTGAAAATGAGTGAAAAGCAGCCAATGTCCAAACTCAACTTTGAACGACCTTCAGAAAGCCTGGAGAACTATTTGCAGGACGACTTGAAAAAAATTACAAGAAAGTCTGTCTCCTTTAAAAAAAATATTTTAATTTTTAAAAGGTTAACAAAAGGCAGCGGTGCAGTGAGCGCGTCGACCTCTGGAACGTCTGATAAATAACATGGAGAGTTTTTTTGCAGTGGTTGCGCAAAAGCAAAAGTTTCATTTCAGCTCACTGTTTCTTTGAGTGAGAAATTACTGCATCTTGACGATTTTTGGGAAACAACTAATTATAGTCGAGCTAGGAATTATTAGAAACAGCGCACACAGGATTCCCCCAAATCCACAGCATCACGCTACACTTTTATTATTATTACAGCGTGCACCCAGGTTGATATGTAGCCTCCGGGCTAAACTAGCCTCCCACCCCACAGCTAAAAGTCGGCAGCATCATCGCCACTCCTCCCAATAGGAAGGGCGCATCCCGGTAGCTAGCTGGCTAGCTGTATTCAGCATAACGATGGCAGTTAACCTCAGCAAAAATGGCCCTGCATTAACAGCAGCATATAAAGAAGTGGTGGATGAAAAATCCAATACCAACTGGTAAGGAGCAACATTTTCATTGCAGTGTTAGCTCTTTGTACGAGGAGGGATGGGGTGGTTGTTAGCTACATTGTTGGCTAGCTTTGAGCGAGTCGATAAGTAAGTTAACCTATCGTAAATAAACTTAACCAGTAACCTGAAAATAATGGTAATTTGTTAACCACATTAAGAGTCTGCACTTTTTATATAACCGATAGCGTTTATTAGAGTCAGCTTCTTCTAACATGGGAGTTTAAGTTTCTTACATTTATTGCTAATCTGATTATTAATAATAACCTTAAAGATGTGCTAACATAATAGCTAGTTAGAGTGCTAATTGGCTGACAGGCACACTGAGCCAGCTATCATGCTTTGCGTGTATTTTGTTTTTTATTTTTAGCTTAGAGTAAGTCATGAAAGGGCATGAGGTAAGTCGCTAGCGTCCTCGCCCACTTCCTGGTAAGATATCAGAAGTAATTTACAACCCGTAATAGACACTTGAACTTCCTTTTCGTTTTACTCAATGTTACAGAAGTGTTTGTGGTTTGATGTTTAAACCTGTTGAAGGCAGCTGTAGTGTTTAATGATGACCCAGATTGGTTAATCCCCCAGGAGGACATGTTCAGAGAAGGGGGGGGGGCTCTGTGTGGACTCTGAAAATTTCTCTCATCAAATTAATGTTTGCCTTTCTTCAGTCGGTTTAAGGAGTCGACTGCCACCACCTACCAGCTCAGCAGTTTGCTTTTAAAATAGTGCTGCTAACAGGATTAAGCAAAGACGGAATAAAGAAGTGATCTTTCAGTGATCACTAAAGTTCCTCTAATATGAAACAGTGTGGTGCTCTGTGCTGATAACAAGTTAATGCCCTTTTAAAACCACATCACACTGTTGACAGACAGCTTGTCTTTCAATATTTATACTTTTTAAGCGTTATTACTAGTGTTTGGATTAAATTAGCACGTCATGTCGAGCTATAATTATGACTGTAACGTGTAGCTGTTTCTTATGAGTTCTGTGTAGGGGCAGATCAGCTCATCTGTGCGGTACTGACATTTAGCTAAGTCATAAATGCATCTTGGGTTGTCTCTGAAACGCGACATCAAAGCAGAAGTAAAATAAAAATATTGCAAAACATCCAAAAAATTAAATTGCAGAGTAAAACTTGCACTGCTAAACTTATTGCCCAAAACTTGCACGTTTGTGAGTTCATATCAGCCGAATCTTTTCATTATTAATTATCAGTCATCATTGTGGATGGCTGCGGCTCAGGAGGTAGAGCAGGTCATCTACTGATCATGAGGTTGGTGGTTTGATCCCTTGCTACTCCAGTCTGCATGCCAAAGTATCCTTGGGCAAGATACCGAACCCCAAGTTGCTCTTGGATGTGTTCATCGGCATGTGAATTTGTGTGTAAATGTTAGAAAGCACATAGGGGTAGAAAAAAAGTTCTTGTATGGATTTGAGTGAATGGGTGAATGAGGCATGTTGTATAGAGTGCTTTGAGTGTTTATGTAGAATAGAAAAGCGCTATATAAGAACCGGTCTATTTACCATTAATTTTAATTAGAACTCTCTTACTATTTATCACTTAAATATTTATTGGCATACAAATAATACGCAAAAACTACTTTAACTGACCCCGACATGAAGAAAACCAACTGTATGAGAGGCTTCTTCAGATGTCTCCATTATTATTGTATTTTCTCGCAGAAATTGTGCTGTGTACTAACTAAAGTTTCTGTTTGCTTAGGGCGGCTAGTCTTTATTTTTATCTGATATTTCATAACAAAGAAATTTCTTTACTGGTGCAGGGGCCCGTAGCCTGTAAAGATTACTCAAAAGGGTGATAGAAATGAGGATTAGAAATTGCAGCAGTGTTTATACTACACCTACTTCCCCCTGTATCCTGTGTGAATGGGGCTTAAGTGCGGATGATACTTAAAATAGGTTTGCAAAACAGCTCTTGTTTACTGTGAAATGATGCATATCCACTTTTCTGTCGGTGGGATCTGTTTTCAGCCAGTGATGTAATTGCAATAATCTGGTGCTTTCTGCAGGGCCTTGTTCACCTATGAGGGAAACAGCGATGACATCCGACTGGCAGAAAAAGGGGGTGAGTAACGGTGTGGATGTTTTAATCAAGTTTTTATGATCTCGACATGATATTATCAAATGTGTGCAGGAATTTCACAGTCAGCATACGGCCTCTGTACTGGAATATCGGCACAAAAGGATTGCTTGCCTTTGCTTTCTCACCCCCATCATTTGCAACGGGGAAAAAATGCCCACAGTTACACAATGAACCACAATAACCATTTGACTTTTCCACAATGTTTATGCATCAGATGGAGGGCTGGAAGAGCTGGTTGAAGAGCTCAACAGTGGAAAAGTGATGTACGCCTTCTGCCGGGTGCAGGATCCAAATTCCGGCCTGCCCAAATATGTCCTAATCAACTGGGTTAGAGTGACACTCAACTATTAAACGTGTGTTTGTCCTCTTTATTGTGGTCACTGACCCCCTAAATTCTTTGTGTTTCAGACTGGAGAGGGAGTAAAGGATGCCAGGAAGGGAATATGTGCAAATCATGTCAGTGCCATGGCCAATTTTCTTAAGGTAACTCTAAACCTTTAAAATGAGTTCAAATATGCATTGGAATTTGTACTGCTGTCTGCTTTTGTTTGCAAGGGAGGCCTAACAGCACCTTAATGATGACTTTATAGCATGACATGCATTAAATGAATGCAAATTCATGCTCCTGGCATTGTCATTAACCTATAGCTTTGCTGGAGTTGTCTCAGTGTTATTAATGCCATACTTGCTAGCAGTTAATTGTTGTGGCTGTTGTGTTTCTGTGTGTGAACCAAGATAAAAACTGGAAGGGTTTCTTTGTGTTTGAAAAGGAACTACTGTTCTTCGCTGTTTCAGGGGGCTCATGTCACAATAAATGCTAGAGCAGAGGAGGATGTGGAACCTGAGTCGATCATGCAAAAGGTGGCTAAAGCCTCGGGAGCCAACTACAGCTTCCACAAAGAAGTTTCCAGCCGCTTCCAGGACAGTGGTCCTCAGGGTCCCGTGGTATGCACTTCCACTTGCCTATCAACAATGGAACAAAATAAGCAATGGACTAGATCTTAACTAGGCTTGTTCATCTCAGAGCATGGATACATTTGACATTTTTTTGTTTGTTTTTGAGGTTCCTGAGGTCTCATTTATAAGAGTGCATAGGATCCATATTAAAAGCCAAAAATTGTGCATGCAAAAAAAAAAATCCTTATTCCTTTTCTAAATGGGCGTCATATCCCTTCCCAAACACCCACATTCAGTCATAAATGGTTACAGAACTGAGGCTGCTGATCCATACCTCTAAATATTGACATTCATGTGCAATGCTGCTTGATTGTCAACATTTGTATGTTTACAGAAATCAGACTGACCCACATCTTTCCCAAATAGGTGTGATAAACAGTGGGATCTCTTTGGTGAATACCACTTGCTTATTTGAGTTTTTACAGTGAACTCGGTCCGCATTATAATGGAGCCGTACCATGTAACTGTGCGAGATCTGTCACTAGCTTTACACAGTGCATATGTGCAAGGTGATACTGGAGAAGGCAGAGTGTATTCAAGCCACCCTGGTGTGGAGACAGAGTCACATTCACACAGAAAATAAATGAAGACTACATAGTTTTTTGGGTTTTTTTGTGCACAGACTGAAAAATGAGTCATCCTCTGTTCTGATATTCTTCAGTGTTCTTTGATGTTATCTCAGAGTTTACCCCATGATGATGATTTTATCAGTTAGCCTTGTTAATGACATGTGGAAAGAACTTTCATATTGAGGAAAGGAAAGGCAAGGATGTGTCCTGGCACATCCTGGCATCATTCTGCATTTCAGCTGCTGTGTATTACTGACTGCCATTGTCAGCACCATAGTCTCGCCCTTTCCACTGTGCTCTGGGTGTGGGGAATGTGACAGCACTGATGACGCACATTATTTTGAGATTTGATTTGGTATCACTGGCACAAAAACTGATTTGAAACATTGATATGGATATGTTTTATGAAGTGGATCTATAAGTATCTTGTAATGAAATTAAAGCTGTGCATTGAGGTATTTTATGTTTTAGTTTCATGAGAGCATTACTCTGACAGTTGGCGGTAACATAGATGGATGACATAACTGTTTCTTGTCTTGTCATGTGGAGCCAGCCTGTCATTGTCATTTTTTTTTTCTTTCCCTGCAGGGCTCAGTGTACCAGAAAACAAACGCCATGTCAGAAATCAGAAAGACCAATAAAGACAACTTCTGGGCCCAGGCAGAGGTACAATCATTAAGCAATATATATCTCTTATCTCTGTGAAACTGCAAGAAATGCCTCAAATATTATAAGAATTTGCCGTTTGAAACTTATGACACATACTGCTTTTTCTGTTGAACTTCTACTACATGTCACATATTTTTTACTATACAAAAATACCCTCTTTTTTTTTCCCATCACAAGTATAACTGTAGTCAGTAAAAACTTAGTTGTGACTTTGTCATTTTATTTCTCATCCTGTCATAATGCGCAGGGGAAGTGGAGCTAATTTTCCCTGTAGTTTTCTTAGAAATCAAGCTTTTCAATGACTGTGGTATTTGCAAAATAGCACAGCAGCACTGACCTTGTTGGTGATTTGCTTTTAGAAAGAAGAGGAGAAGCGTCGGCAGGAGGAGCGGCGCAAGGCAGAGGAGGAGCGCAAGGTGCTGGAAAAAGAGAGGAAAGACAGAGAGGCCAAGGAGGCTCAAATGAGGGAAAAAAGGGACAAGGAGAGGGCCTCTCAAATCGACCAACAGAAGTAGGCTCACCTACTAATGAGACCAGTTTGCAATTGCAACTTTTCAAAAGGTTCACATAATTTTGATTGAAACGATTTTCTCTGTGTTCTCAATATTAATTAGGAAGTACCAGCAGCAGCAGGAAGCTGAGAGTAGAGAGCAGGAAAAACAGCGTTGGGTGAGTGCCTCACTGTGCCACTGACAGGATTACACGTTGTGCCTCAAACCCATTTACTCAGACGTTGGGATCAAATAATAAAAAAACAAATGTTAATGTGTATTATTTATGTAAGACTGCATTAATGGCTGAGTATATTTTGGTGGTGCATACATCTTATAAACACAAGTCAGGAAGGTAACAAAGTCAGCAGTGCCAATATTGATATGAACATTATCAGGAGGAGCAGGAGGAGAACCAGGCGGCCCAGTCGAAAGCAATCAAGAGAGGTGAATCTGTGGAGAAGGCCAATGTGAGTTCCCTTCACAAAAGTGCTCTTCCTCTGGCTAACTTACTCTTTTCTCTTGCCTTTCTAAATCTCTAATCCAGTGTGAGAGCCCTTGGAAGCTTGGGGCAGTGCACCTCCCTTCCAGCTTGTTGTCTTGCATGCCATCTTTCTTCAGTAGATGTATTGTTAGATATATTTTTTTTTTGTGTGTGTGTGTTTTTTCCTTTCATAAACACTTTCCACCACGTTACTGTTGACCTCTGTCTAATGCTTTTTCTACGTATTATTGGTTTTCTTTTTCCTAGGAGGCTGCTTCTCTCATCTCTCAGCGTGCTCTGAACCCCAGAGAAATGTTCAAGCAGAGAGAGAGGGGAATAACTCCCAGTGACTCAGATGTGCCTCCTGCTGCTCCTTCAAGCCCTCAGCCAGGTATTTTCCCATTGTAAATGACTTCTTCATACTTTGCTTTGAATGTCAACATCTCTTTTTTTGGGTAGTGGTAGGTACAAATGGTTTTTCTGTAGGTGATTGCTGTTCCCCATCACCATCCTTTTCCATAGTTGAGACTTTCCATCAGACTGTCTAATTGTCTCATAGTTCATACTTAACGCTGTCACCATAACACTGTCTCTTCCTCTGCTCAACCTGTCTGGTCTTTGTTTTCTGTCTCTGCAATTTTTTTTTTTCTTTTCATTTTTGGCTCGTTTTGGGGGTTCAATGTGCATCTCTGCTCAGGGCGTCTTCAAAGCCCTTTTCTGTCTAAGCAAGTGTATGAATCTGAGCGAGCCAGCTCACCTCAGCGCCAAGCTTCTCCTGTGCCTGCAAGCTCCGCCTCTCCTGTCCATGCCACAGGTGTGAGCTTTACACACACATACACACACACACACACACACACACACCTATGCAGCTTTACACACACACACACATTGGGTGTCAGACTGATACTTAATAAAACTGCAGTGCTTCATGTCTCATTGTTGTTCTGGTGTCTCATCTTTCAAATTTCTTATTATCTGACATTTCATCATGAGTCATGTGCCCATTCTGCTTTCTTAACACTTTTTTTGATACTCCTTAAGTTAAACAGATCAGGGACACCCTTACGTCTGAGCCTGGTGGTGGAATTTAGCTTGTGTGCTCTTGTGAATGTGTTGCACATGCATGTCTGTGCTTGTGTTTTGGGTGATAAGAGCCTGATGTGGCTGATGGGCAGTCCCGGTGTGAGTATGATGAGCAGGACGTGGCCCCTCAGGAGCAGAAAGGTGGGGCTCATTTCACCAGCAGCATTATTCCTTCACACATATATCAGTTTTCCAACCCTCCCATCTGCTTCAATATATACATGCTGTTGCGATTTATTGCATGGTTACAAAAGCCAAGCTTGCAGTCAGTTTTCTGCTGTTCCTGAAACCTGCTGGTAAGACTGACAGCCCAGTCCCCCCACACAGTCATTCTTACAGTTATCTCTCTGTTCCAGAACAAGTACCAGCTGCCAATTCGTATGTTCAAGAGCCACATTATGAAGAGCCTCCTCAGGTGTGTGTGTGTTTACTTACCATTGTCAGGACAGTGATAGAAATAAACAGCAATCATAAAAATGAATTTTGATCATTAACGTTATTCTCTCCCAGGTGGAGGAGACTAACTCCTATGAGGTGGCTGCTGAGGACACATCAGACAGAGGCATCTGTGCCAGAGCTTTATATGACTACCAAGCTGGTAACCGTTTTGTTTTGTTTTTTTCTTCTTTTTCTCCCCCCGCAAAAAAAATGACAAAAAACTGTGGTTTAAATTCTCAAATATTGTAACAAATTGCAGCATTTTAGATTTGATAATAGATAATTATGTCTATAGCATATTTCTGTACACTGCTGAAAAAAAACCTAAAGGAACATTTTGAAAACATCAGATCTCAGTGGGGAAAAATAAGTCATGCTGGATATCTCTACTGATATGGACTGGGTAATGTGTTGGGATCAAAAGGATTCCACATCATCTGATGGAAATGAAAATTATCAACCTACAGAGGGCTGAATTCAAAGACACCCCAAAAATCTAAGTGGAAACAATGATGCAGCAGGCTGGTCCATTTTGCTGAAATTTGATTGTAGCGACTCAAAATGGTACTCAGTAGTTTGTATGCCCCTACGTGCTTGTATGCATACCTGACAATGTTGGGGCATGCTGCCTATAAGACCATGGATGGTATCCTGGGGGATCTCTTCCCGGATCTGGACCAGGGCATCACTGAGCACCTGGACAGTCTGAGGTGCAACCTGGAGGTGTTGAATGGACCAAACCATAATGTCCCAGAGGTGTACAGTTGGATTTAGGTCAGGGGAGTGTGGGGGCCAGTTAGTGGTATCAATTCCTTCATCTTCCAGGAACTGCCTGCATACTCTCGCCACATGAGGTCAGGCATTGATGTGCACCAGGAGGAACCCAGGACCCACTGCACCAGCATAGGGTCTGACAGTGGGTCTGAGGATTTTGCGATACCATGGCAGTCAGGTGCCATTGCCTAGCCTGTAGAGGTCTGGTAGATATGCCTCACCAGACCATCTCTGACCCACCACCAAACCGGTCATGCTGATACAGGCAGCATAATGTTCTCCAGTCTCTTTCATGTCTGTTACATGTGCTCAGGGTGAACCTCCTCTCATCTATGAAAAGCACAGTGCACCAGTGGTGGACCTGCCAATTCTGATGTTTTATATCAAATTCTAGTCAGGCTCCACGGTGCCGCCCAGTGAGCATAGGTCCCACCAGAGGACATTAGGCCCTCAGGCCACCCTCATGAAGTCTGTTTCTGATTGTTTGGTCAGAGACATTCACACCAGTGACCTGCTGGAGGGCATTATATAGGGCTATTGCAGTGCTCATCCTGTTCCTTCTTGCACAAAGGAGCAGATGCCGGTCCTGCTGATGGGTTAAGAACCTTCTACGGCCCTGTCCATCTTTCACTGCCTGTCTCCTGGAATTTTCTCCGTGCTCTTGAAACTGTGCTAGTGAAAAAACAGAAAAGATGAGGAGGGGAAAACTCTCAGTGGCCTGTTTTTGGTGTTTGGATGTTTTCTTACTGTTGCCCCTCTAGTGTACCTCTTCTTAATTTCAGTAACCCCCCTCTGTTACTTAACTGACCAGATCAGTATCCCAGAAGTTTAATTGATTTGATGCTATACTCTGATTTAAAAAGTCTTCCTTTACATTTTTTGAGCAGTGTATATTGTGTGGAAAACCTAATTATCCCTGCTACACATGAGAGTCATCATTCTCATGCATCCTTCATCCATGCTGCACCGGCTCAACATCCCAAATATCCTACCCCTTCAGACCTGCAATAGTTCATCTTTTGTCTAACCGCAGTCCCCTATGTGCACTGCTGTCAATCTCATCTTGCTCACTCTGGCTCATGTTATCATTGTTCACTGGTTCTAGATATTAGTATGTTTGTTTTGGTTTTTTTTCCTTTCTACCCACACCCCCAGAATTTGCTATATGATGAATAAACTCATTTTAGGAAGTCATTAAATATGAGATCATGTAGTTTTATTCTAACAGAGTTGCGTGATTTGAAAATGTCAAAGGAGTTCAAATGTCTCCTTTGGTGGTTCTGACTAATATGTGCTGAGAAATTTCTAAAGCAGACACGCAGACAGAGACACGCAGACAGAGACACGCAGACAGAGACACGCAGACAGAGACACGCAGACAGAGACACGCAGACAGAGACACGCAGACAGAGACACGCAGACGCAGACTGACTGCTTGTTTTAATGAGAGCTCTCTCTTCTTCTCTGTCAGCTGACGACACAGAGATCTCTTTCGACCCAGACGAAATCATCACCGGGATCGAGATGATAGATGAGGGCTGGTGGAGAGGCTACGGCCCAGACGGCCATTTTGGAATGTTCCCAGCCAATTACGTGGAGCTCATCTAGCCCAGCACGCCGCTTTCCCCGCAGATCATTGGACCTCTGCAGTAAAAAAATCGACACACAGCAACGTCAGTCCTCACACACTAGAGTATCAGGCTGAAGTGGAGCAAATGAGCATCCACATCCTGGACAAAATAACATGAATGGTAACTGTGGGCCTGAAGCTTTTGATTTCAAGAAAGTATTCCCATTAAATTGTTGATGTTCTAAGCAGCTGCTGGCATAGCGTAGGGATTTGCGGAGACCCATAGGCCAACCAAAAACCTCCCTTTGTCATTCCGAATGAAGTCCTGTAAATGTGATGCAGTGTCAGCCTTTTGTTAAGTCTTAAATTTCGTTGTGAGCATTTCTAGTTGACATTTTTTCCAAAGTGGCTTCAGTTTGATTTCAGGTATAATTTCATTGTTACTTTGTAGCAATTGCTCCTCTCCATTTCAGGAACAACAAAAAACAAAAAAATGGTGGTACCAGCTACAGAATAATCCTTTGCCTTGATTTTTGCCTTTCTGTACCGGCAGACTGAATAACCTTTTTTTTGTATTATTATTATTATTATTATTATGATTATTATTATGATTATGTGACTGAATTTACATCCTGTGTGAATTTGAAACCTTTACTGATCTGACTGTGGTTAATTACATACTAGAAAAATCATGTTTGCTGTGCTCTGGGTTGTAGACTATAGTAGGGAATGCATAAAATGGTTCCTTTTTAACTGTGAGCAAACGTTTTGCTTTCATTTCAATTCCTTCCTTCCTCATATGGACCACATCATTTCACCATTTAAACATATTGAACTTTTCAGAGAGAAGTTAAAAAGAAGAAGGCGTAATCAGCAGCATTTTTGCTGTTATATTTGGATCTTGCTGGACTGAGGTTGACTGAGTGCGTAAGTGTCTGATAAGCGACAATATCAAGGTGCCATTGTAACGGGGTGTGAATGCAGTGATAACATTATATTGAACCGTTTAAGCAGCTTATCAGCACAATTTATGTAAGACCACTATTTTTTTTTTTTTTTAAATTATGGAACAACATTTTGCTCTTTTGAACTTTGAGGTCTGTTTAACAAAAGGAAAAAAAATCAGTTGATCTCAAATAGAAAAGGATATCGTGTATCCATTTCATGTTTCATGTTTGTTTTTCCAGAGTCTATTGTAATGCAGAAACAGCCTTCATAATAAAATAAATAAGCAAGCTGTGGAGTGTGTGTGTGTGTGTGTGTATGTATATATGTTTTTTTGTGTTTTTTTTTTTTTTTAACAAATGAAGGATTGTATGGCTTCAAACACAATAGAAACACATTGAAATAACAGAAAACCTTCAGGGATTTTCAGAGGTTTAACAGGAACTCAGATGTATACACAAGCTTTAACGTCAGTTTCCTGGAATGAGACAACAGCTGGGGAATTCACCTCTAATGCATAGGTTTCATTTTCACACGAAAATCAGATTTTTCTTCTCCCACATCCTTCAGTTACATCTTTGTTCAGATGAAGAAATTACCTGCTTTTAATACTGCAAACTTTACTTCCAGAGTGAAAAAAGAAAACTGTAATCTTCAGCAGCATGCTTTTTTGTTACAGGTTACATTAATTACACAAATGCCTTTTTCTTTGCACCTTTATCATTCACATCTTGAGTTCAGATGCAGTTGAACTTCCCATAACGAGACAGCATTTCAATAACAGCCAGAGGAGCACGCTTCTCGCCCTTGCATCACTTAAAATTCATAAATATTCCAAGCTTGTTTAAATTGAAAATTTGAACTGAAACTCTCTCTAATGTAAATTAATATTGGCTTGTCAAGAAATTAATCAGCCAGTATAGTTTCAGGACAGCTTCCACATACGCCTACACAATCTAGAAACTAAATCTAATACCTCTGCTTTAAATTTTTGCAAGCTAACTTCTGAAGGTCCACGCCTATCCCTAAAACAACCGGGAATCCGTAATCTACAAAACAAAAACAGCAGATTTCACAACACAATTAATGACCATTTGTCACCATGACTGGAATCGTTAGGTGCCAGTTAGATGTTTGCAGATTGTTCCCAGGGGAGTGAGTCACTTCAGACAGGAAATCAGTGTTTTGAAATCACAATATTCTCTCCACACAATCTCATTTACATCGTCCTGCCCTCATCTCAACCTCACAATGTTTGTGTCAGTGAAAGTCACAAATGAAAAGTTGGGGATTTTCTCAATCTTACAAACAATGTTTTTGCTCATCTCCTCATCAAATCTTCACATTTGTTTTTAGTGGCAGGAGACACAGAAGCTCACAAGATTTCTGCAAAATTTATTGTCATAATTACTCGGAATTAAGACTAAGATACATTTCCAATAAAGCAAGATGGGACTCAAACTATTTTCTCACCGCACCTCTAAGTTCAGTTTTTCTTTTTTTCCCCCTGAAATGTCACTTTGTCTACATAGTGAAATCAATTTCTAGGCTGATTGTCTTATTTCTTATTTATCTGTTTACCCGACTCATTATTGTGGAAGCTGCGATTGTGTCTTCCTTCTTTTTCTTTGTTTTTTTTGTGCACACAGCTTTGTTCATCATCTCAAAAATCAAAACAAGAACGTGTCTATCAACCATGAAAGAAAAAAAAATCCCTTTGAAATTTGGGCAGTTTGTAGATATTTGGTTATTTTGACATTTAAAATGTTAATCATTTTGAAATGTCACACTCTATCCGCAACAGATGGAGGAATAGGGCATCCCCCTTTCAAACAGATCAAAAACATGCGGAGGAAATGTGGATTGTGTCGAGCGCAGCCTCTTTTGACTCGAGTGTTTTATCACAGGATCTATATAGGCTTGCTTTGTGTGACATAGCAAAAGGAAAATTGAGGGAAAATATACTTTTAAACATGATTCAGGTAAAAAAAGGGGGGGGGGACCAAAAGCAACCATATTCCTTACGCAAATAAGAAATCCACAACTTGCGTTTAAAAGTGACTACAATGTCCCCGGAGATGCAGAAAATCTCAAGACTCTGACTTATAGCTGTAGTAAGGAGACAGATGACTGTTTTTCTTTTGTGCATTTTCTTTGACACTCATCTCTAGTGGGAAATGCTGCTTCTGTCATGTCCTGGATTTTTATTTTTAAACATAATATCTTTCTGCAGTGGTCAGTAGAAACTATTTTAAAGAAGTGGAACATTCACACTTCCTTAAAATACAGCCTACGGGTTTAAATCCCTGCAGCTGCCAGGAAATTTCAAAGCTCTCATTTACCTACATGTTACCAGTTAGAGAATGTGTTTACTCAGCTGTTAGCTGCTATGAGTCAAAGATGCATGCTTGTGTGAATCCAGTCTAATGCAGCCTCACACTAAATGATGTCATTTTAGTAGTTTTTTTATTTATTTATTTTTTTAGGTTTGCATGATACATCCCACTCTAGTAGCAGTGGAAAGTCTTACCTTCTTAAACATCATTCACTTAAAGATGCACATTATAAACACACACTACTGGAAATTATATACCTAAAAGATAAATAACCACAATCTCACTTTCACAATGATACTCCTGCAGCCTGCAGGATGACTCCTGTCTTTGCTGTGTTTTATGTTAATTATACTTCATATGCATACACTGTCCATTTAATTGGTTTGATGGTGAAGATGAACTTTTAGTAAATGGACAGGTGTTTGCTATAGGTGTTTGTTAGTGCACTTGGCATCTGTTGTAAGGCTGGAAGATGACTTTTCTTGCTGGTTAAAATAAGATGAAATGTAACTCCACAGTTAGTCCTGCCTCCTCTTCACATCAAGGTCAAAACACAAAGTATATATAAAGATATACAGTCTGCGCTTCAAGAGATAAATGTATTAGGGCTGCCCTTTTTTAAAGTAACAGTACACAGTGAGCAAAAGAGGAGGAATGCAATAGCCCACAAATAAAAGTCTTTATATATATGTGTGAAACCTAAAGTGGAAGTTTTCAAAAATGTGCTTATGCATAGCAATTATTTTTCCTGTATTACTGAAAGCTTCTAAACTTACAACCATATTCTAGTAAGAGTATAAGAAATGTGAAAAATAGTCCTCGTGTCTTCCATTAGTCACAAAGACAATAAACAGTCCCTGTTATCTCTTCTACACCATGAAGAAGTATTTCATGCCTACACAGGGACTGACGTTCATAGTCATAAGTGTACACGTTCAGGAAATGTTACTCCTCCATTTAAGTACAAAAAGGTGACTGAGGGTATTTCTTTAGTTTATTAATTTAACATGAAAACACTATGAAAATCTTGAATAGTATAATTTGAAGTGATCTATACAAGATCTGAAATTGCATTACAGCTTCATGTGCTGATAGCACCACGAGTATAAGAAAATAACGTCCTCAGATAACAAACGAACAAAAACAAACCAAAAAAGCACACTGCAGCCCTGTAGGTGTTAGAATGTAAGACATCCAAATGCAGAATTTAATCATGTCTTAAGATGAGGATTCAAACACAGCTAACAAAAAATAAATAAATAAAAAAAACTCAGTTTCCCAGACTCATTTGCGGTGGTACATCAGCCAACCAATGAAACTGTCCTGTGGAGACACCTTCCTATTTTGTGGTGTCAAGCTGACGAGAGCACTGCATGAATTACTGTCACAGTTAAGCCGGAGACTAGAAGGCAACATCTGGAAATGGGTAAGAATGATCTTGATTTTTTACTTTAAAGTAGATGCTGTTCATATACGTTGCTTTATGAGTTTATCGAAGCAAGTTAAATACAACATTTTATGCATCATTTTAGTTATTTTGAAGTTGTTTGCGAATAACATGTTGAACGACTTTGTTTACAGAATAGATGATAAACTCTACCAAGTCTGCTTTTGCAAGAGGAAATTCATGTTCAGGGCTTTCATTTATGAAAGAAGCAGCTACTACTATGAATTATTACTTGATTTTTAAAGTGCCACGGTTAATCTGTCACAGTCATTTGGCTGAGATCTATATCTGCTTCAAACACCATCGCAAACGCGTGTTTCACACGAAGCCAAACAGTCTCTAAGAAGTAATCTGGCAAATTTGATACAATATTTCTCGAACACTAGAAATGGAGAAGTTCAGGGCTACTGAAAGCAGAATTAAGGGTTCAAGCCACAGCACAGGAAATAAATGATCTCAAAAGAGAAGCATATTGGTTTTGCACACAAATGATATCACTGTGGGTGGAGGGCTTCATGGTACTGAGCTGACAGTTTGTGAAGAATGACATGTCATTCTCAGAATTGCATTTCATTCCCAGGCTTGGTATTTTTTTTCTCAACATTCATATTTCTAGTATCAACTACATTTGTATATGTTGTGGTCTTGAACATATAAGCACAAATAACCAAAGCAAACTGTTCTCAAGCAAAATATTACATGTGCTGATTTACAACAAGTCTCCACCCGTGCCCACATTAATACAGGGTTTATAAATGAATGTAACTGCCTTCACTGTGGTCGCATGTTGCTTGAGATTATTTTTGAGAAAATACTGGAGTTCTTGTGTCACAATATCATACAGTGCAGGATACAAGTGGTTGTGTTCATGAGCAGGAAGTGGTTTTGCAACCTGTGGTTTTATATCACACCCAGTTGACAATATGTTCTACAGATTACTGTTCCCCCCCCCAGCACTGATCAAAACTTATGACCGTTAATCAAATAACTACAACAGCAATGAAACTCAGCTTTAACGCTTTTCACGAGGGACGCGTTTAAATCTGTTCAGATCGGAGGCAAGAGCCTGCCTTGAAACTGAAAAAGGCCTCCTTCACACCAGCAAATTTGCACTGACTCGAATTTTGTCTGAATGTTTAAAGCTCAAGAGGACCAGAATGAAACGTCACAACAAGCAGCAGCCAGTGACGAAGAGAAGGGGACCGCAAAACAGGTACTAACCTCCGTCACTGCTGATAAAGTGACAGTTGGCCTTCTGGCAGCAGTCTGGGCAATTTCCATCAGTTACAGTTAATCGGTGGCTACAGACATGACTACTCAGAATGAGTTATGTGTTGTGTTTTCATTTCCCCTTTTCAATGGATTCTAGTGGCAATTTTTTGAAGTGCTGATTGAGTGCGAACAGTCGTTTCATCTTTATGGCTGATTGTGAAATGAGTAACGAGAAATAAGCGATTCTGCTCTGTTTTCTGAGAGGGCTCGAAAAGCGTACGCACATCTCACACGCCACAATATTTCATTGCACATAAAGAAACTACGGGAGTACTGCCACTCAGCCGCTATTCTGGTAAGTGAAATGAGAGGAACAATATGAGAAACACAAATTAGCTCATGAAATTTCCAAAGCTGATGTTAGTTGAAAGCCTGGTGGTTTCTGTGGTGACTTCTGGCCTGACGATAGCATCAATCCAGAACGCCGCTGACAATCATTGTGAGAATTCTGTATCAACACACTGACATCAACATCACCCACACAGTTTTCCAAAAAAAAAAAAATATTCATCTGTGAAAATCTACTTAAAAGTTTCACGATGATATTTGTTCTCTGGTCTTGAGTGAGAACTTCAGTGCAGGGGCTTCGTTGTGTGACTTACAGTGAAGACATTTCCTGTAGGCAATCATTGATGTGTAAACCTGAAAGTTTTGTGAATCAGATCTAAAATACAATGACTGAAAGCGCACAGGCTGAATTCTGTGCATGATTCCAATCAGCACTTTCTCGCATTTTTAGATAAATGCGTTATAGGTTCGACAGATCGCTTAAATTCCCTCGATTTGTGAGGCATCCCGTTTTGAATAGAAACGTCACACAAAAAAGCAGGTCACTGAGGGGTTGTTCTAGGCAGTGCAGAAAACATTGCCTATGAGAAAACAGTGGAAAGTCAGAGCTGTTAGCTGGGAACAGGAGTGTAGCACCACTCAACTGTGACTCAGTTGGGCTATCTTGGTTAGAGGCCTGCACCTTCACTATTACTCACTCTAGGGGTTTACTTCTCGGAACCAGGAACCACACAGAGGAACTTGATTCAATATGAAACCACCTCTCGCTGTTTTGTTGTACAATGAGTGCCACAGAAATAGCAGCTTGTATGTGTGGTGATTCAAAGTAAAATATTGACAGGATCCACCGTGGTATCCTTAGACATCCAATCTACTGAAATTGATAAATGCAGCTGTGATGTGAGATCTCACATTTAAATAGGTAGCGTAAATTCCAAACTCTTTGTTTTCACATAGAGAAGTGACATTATCAGCATTTGTGATGTATGAACAAGTGTTTACACAACAGGAGCAGCTCTCTGGCTTTGAACAACTGATAACTATCACACCTGAGGGCTAATTTTTAGTTAGTTTTTTTTGTTTGTTTGTTTGTTTTTAATTAAGAATAGAAATATCATCAGAGCTAAAATTAAGCAACAGTTTCTCTTCTTGAGTCTCAGCTTTTTGAAATCTTTCAAAGTGACGATTTAAATTCTGCATGCCTTTTCTGTTTCATTTCTCTTTTCTTTCAAACCACAAATAGTGACATTGTCAATTTCCTCTACTGGACTTCTGGGTAGTGTGCACTTGACGCCAAATTTCTTGGTATCTTCAATTCCTCGTTAGTGTTTCTGACACAACTTTTGCAGAAAGCACACGCAATTTTCGGAGCCCTTACAAAACGACATCTTCGTTCGCTTCGCTGGGTCGTGCATATAGTTTTTGCAACGCTTCATGTACGAGTTTTCTCTCTTGGGCTGAAGCTTGTTTTACTGAGTGACATTTGTACCAGTGACTGACAGTTCCAGACCAAAAACCCCACAAGTCTGCTGCGTTCTCTCCAGACAGGATGTATAGTGGTTATCTATTGAAAGTAGCGGTAAAACCCTACTCTCTGATTTTGTTGTTTCATTTCAACATTTGTGTCTCATGAGACAATTCTGCATGTCGTTTTCCCCATTTCTCATACAGTACCTTCAACTGTAAAACAGGTTTCCATATGGTGCAGCGGGGCATGACACGTTTACAAAGCATACTAATGTATTCCTTTAATGCATCTGTTTCCTCTTAATGTAGGCCTCTCCTGCTGTTATTGAGATTCACGACTCTACGACTGAATGTGAAGATGAAGGAAGGGCCAATGTGCTGCAAATGGACGAGAAAGAATTTGTGACACGGTTGCACTCTTTTATGAAGCAGAAAGGCACGCCCATAGAAAGGATTCCGCACCTGGGCTTTAAACAAAGTGAGCTTACACCATTATAGCTCTTATACAAGCACAATATTTATGTGAAATTAGACAAAGAAGTAGATTGTTAATGTGTTTGTGTGTGTTTTCCCCCCACTCCCAGTTAATCTTTGGAAGATCTACAAAGCTGTTGATAAACTTGGAGGCTATGATTCAGTAAGTACTTTATTTGACTTTTGTAACTGGTGCAAACGGCTTCAGTGTTGACTGGCTTTTAAGTGGAAATGAGCTATAGGTTAGGTGGTAGAGATGTAGACAGCAAAGCTGTCAAAATATCACTCCCCATGCTCTGCTTTCTTTGATGTTGACACTGTGGCAAAAGTTCTGAGAGTGAAACTCATAATGAAATGGAACTAGACCGGGGCTCCTGTTGACCACGTCGCTTTGTCCCAGGGTGTAAATGCACGAATATGAGCAGCCTACATTAGAACAGGTTTAAAAATGAAAGTGTTGTTTCAGTACTGAAAACCAGCAGACATGGCATTTAAAGGGTAAGCAACCACTGCCCTTCCTCAAATACATTTTTAAAAATAGATCTGTAAGTAAATATGCCAGGAGGTATACTTGAGGTACAAAAATAAATAAATTAGTATAAGGGAAAAAACTAAAGGGGAATACATGCTAATAAATTAACCTGGTTTAGACTTTACGTCACATCAACTATGGCAGGTAGATGCAGACACAGGAGCTGTCTGCTAGGCATTACCTCAAGTAACTCAAGTCACTGACATGGACCTCTTAATCATGTCTATGGTGTTGTTGCCTTTGTGTGTAGCACTATTAGAGGGCTCGGCAATTAATTAGAAATTAGGACCGCTGTGGAGGACTGCACCAATAAGCTTTAAAGAAATAAAATTAATACTGAGCAGAATTGGGTGGAGCTTATAGCTGCAGCCCTTCACAACAGTCCAAGTTTCTTGTGGCCTCTTGGGAAAATTAGCTGCCCACCCCTGCACTAATAAATGGGGATCTCCATCGATCTGTGCAGTGCACCCTTACCCACACAGATGCCACTTGCTAACCAAACATGTGGTTAAGTGTACATCCTCCAAATAAACTGAAATTGAGGCTTAAAGATTGGTCTTAACATATCAATGGGTGGTTACATCCATCTTTTATATACAGTTTATGGTTTCAACATTGAAACAACACAAAAATAGGATACTAGATTCTGCCATCCTAGTGGGAATTGGACCCTATGGAACTGTTTAAATTGTGAGTTTCATAAGCTGTCAGTTGCCCCTCATGCATAAAAAAAGATTGTAACAATAATGGTCTTTAAACATTTTCACTTTTTCCTCAACCAACAGGTGACGGCACGACGCCTTTGGAAGAAAGTCTACGATGAGCTGGGAGGAAGTCCCGGTAGCACCAGTGCAGCTACTTGCACTCGCAGACATTATGAGAGGTGGGGATGATTCTGTTTCTCACTGATGTTTTTGATTCAATCAATGTAAGATCAGCTGACACTCAGTTTAAACTGTGTTGTGGCAGGCTGGTGCTTCCCTTTGAGAGGAATATGAAAGGAGAGGAGGATAAACCTCTGCCTCCAAGCAAACCACGAAAGCCATACAAGAGAAATTTGGATCACAAGATGACTAAGGCAGATGGGAAGAGGAAAAGGACTCATTCAGATCGAGACATTGATTCAGAGGTAACAAATTATAACTGATGAAAATCTCAAAAGAGAAGTGTTCATTTATATTGTGTTATAAAAATCCACCCTCTATATCTTGCAGTTACTCACCCAGAGAAGCCCAGAATCTTCTTGTCAAAATGAAGCAGTGATGCCTCCTCACTCTGCTCTCTGGGCTGACAGACACCACTCTGAGCCAAACAGAGCCACCGCTAATCTCTGCACTTCTGTCTATGCACATCTTCTCCAGGTCCCCTCATCCAGTTCATGGATTGCTCATTTACCGTCTGCAACCAGTGAGGTCATCTCTCCTCTGGAGAAAAAAAAACGAGTGGCTCAGGCTAGCCTTAATTTGCCGCCAAGTTCTCAGAGCGAGGATAAAGAAAGGCCCTCCGTCATCCACTGCTCCCTGTCTCCAGCCAGGGCTTCTTTCAGCAGAAACTGCAACTCCTCTGATGGCTCCCCACTCCCTTTATCCTCCTCTTCTTCCCGCAGCCCCTCCCCTTACTCTGTTTCATCAGAGGAAGGTCCAGCAGGAGGTGAAGATAAACCTGCATCAAGCTCAGAAATGCCCCAAAATGGTTCTGTCAAAAATCCATCGGGCTGTAGTGAGGATGACAAGACTGTTAGTAAGGTATGCAAAGACCCTAAAGGACAGACTAAGGATGTTTCTCAAGTCATCTCTGACCCAACTAAAAGCCAAGTAAAAGACTCTGCCAGTAAGCCCATCTACAAAGGAGCGGGCAAATATTACCCTCGTTCTTTCTACCCACCCTCCTCATTCTCTGTGAAACCTGGCTGGGCTCCAACATCTACCTCTAGTTTCACCAAAGTTATTCCAAAATCAAGTCATCTTCTACGACCCACTCCCGTTCGGCCAAGCTACAAAATCCACCAGGGCAGGTTGCTTCAGCAGGACGACTCTCCGATTTGTGCAAAGAAGGTGAACAACCTGACTCCATGGCCTTATCAGACAGAGAAGAGGGAGAAATCCAGGACAATGCAACAAAAAGTTCCTCCCACTCAGCAGAGCCTATTCCACTCCAGTGCCACCGTGCCGGTGCCGTGCGGCCTGTCAGGCTACGACAAATCAGGCAGAGACTCCAGGCACCAGCCCCCACTGCACCCTGCATTTCTTCCCAACAGAATGAGACTACCTCACTCTCAGCTAATGTACCGCCACGTACCCCTGGGTCCACCTCACTCTGCTCTCATCGGGTCTGCTCTTTACCCCTATCCCTACTCCATTCCTCTGTTAAATCCCCCAACTGCATATGCCCTTCCTGCCATGAATCCCATTTACTCTCAAAAGCTGTGATTTTTAGTTTGTTTTTGTGTCAGATTCAGACTTAGGAAATTGTTACTTAACAAAAATGGGGATGATCATAATGATAATCGTAATAAAAGAAAGTGGCCTTTAAGTTTATTGTTCTGTTGCTCAGTGAAGTGTTGTTGAGGCCTGACTTGTGTTTTAAACATCAAATATTTTTAATTTATTGCAACTGAGTGGCTGTGTAGATCTTCACCAAAGACAAACGGTACTGAGGAGGGATTAATTCAGGGCAGTAATAGCTACAATGAAACACGTTGAAAACATGACTAAGTGTATCCAAGGGGTGCACCATTTCAAAAGAAATTACAATATGAAATATTTCTTTAGCTGCTAAACAAGTGTCAAAAATAAAATATGTATAAATATGTATAAAATATAACCTGTATAATATAGATCAAAAACACATTACCGTCGGTTATCTTTATTTTTTTATTTCTTTATATTTTATCTAGAACATTTTAATTATATGTCATCATAATTATTAAAATGAATTTTATACTCAAGTGACATTGAAAGTGATACCACAGTTATCCTCAATTGCACAATTTCAGTATTTTGTTTTTGAAAGCAAAAAAAAATAAAAAAATAAAAAAAACAATATTTCTTGATGTACTGTAATTCTGATAAACATTATTATTATGAATGAATCCTGGATGGGAAGTGCCTTATGTCAGTATTAAATATGAAAAAAAATATCAATGTATGCTGTTCTCATGTCATTCAAGTGTATTTAAAGAAAAGACTGCAGCCAAAAAGGCAACAAATAAACAGAAAACATGAGAACCTTTTTGCCCATTATGTTTATCTTTGATTGGAGGCAACTCTGTTATTTGTGTTTGCTGATCTGCTTTAAGCAGACTGCAGCAGTCTGAGTCATGTGGCCAGACCTGCAACCCTGCAGGTCTGATGTAGTCCAGATAAGCTCGAAGGATTGCTGATAGTGTACATACTCTGAACATCACTTAGGTGGCAGTGGAAAAGCCACATGATCACTACTGGTAAAAAAACAAAACAAAACAAAGAACTACAAAGCAAGAGGAGTGAAGAGGAAGAGGAAATTGTGCAAATGAGATGTTGCTGTAGGCCATAGTAAGGTCGTCTGAAACAGCTGGATCAAGTGAAGCGGATGATCTGTTAGTCCACGCTAATTGAACTGCTGAGCAGGAGGCAGTTACGTAGAGGCCAGGGCCCTATTCCAGGAAGCATGTTCAACAAACTGAGTTGCTCAGCTCTGAGACTGGCAACTCTGAGTTTCCCGTTCCAGAAAGAAATGAGTCATTTTAATCAGCTTAGTCCACTCCATCATCATCATAGACAAAATAAAAGTCTGATATAATTATAGAAATTTTTTCTGTCTTTCATTCTGTCTTTCATTATCACATTTAACTAATTTGAATTCTGATTAGAAGCTGGAATCCTAACTTTACCTTTGATTGTTAAATCTAATTATTCAGCTGCAACCTGACAGGGACAAAATGCAGAAGAAAAAAACTGAAAATCCGACCTAGTTTACTGATGGACCTGTGATACTAGTTACCCTGTGATATTAGGTGATTTTCAGTGGAGGCTCAGACTCTAAATTTCAGATACTGTACCTTTCAAAATGTTGTTTGACATAATTTAATGACTGGCTCTCAATCTGTGAATACATTTTAACATGAAATGTAGTCAAAACACAGACTGTCTGCAAGCTGCATTTTAAAAAGAAAAAACACTTTAAAAGACATTTAGTTGGCCCCTCCCTGTGCTGGGGGGGTCTGGGCCCTCTCTGGCGCACCGCCAAGCGGGGTGGGTGACCCGTGTCGGGATGTCTGGCTGGCATTCCGGTATTCTGGGGTGCCCGCATTTCCTCTGGGGGGGGTGGGGCGGTCGTGTGAGGGGGCAGTGGCTTCCACTGGGACCGGTTGGTCCTGGACCCGGGGCCACTCTGTTTTTTGCATGTAGATAAGGTTGAGATACTTATGTGTGGGTGTGGGTGAGATGTTTGTTGTAGTTTTGTGTGTGTGTGTGTGTGTGTGTGTGTGTGTGTGCGTGTTTGTGCTTGTCTGTAGTGTGGGTGGTGGTGCTGGCCTTGGGTGTGGCGGTGCTCTGGGTGTGTGGCCACCTCGGGCTCTGGACCTGTCTTCCCTGCCCTGCGGTTGGGTGTAGGGAACTGGGGAGTTCTAGTGAACCAGCACTAGCTGGTTCTCCTCCTCCGGGAGTAATTTTCTACTTCCCGGTCGTACGTTTCCTAGCCCTTACCCTCCTCCCACTCAAACAACACATTATACATACACGTAGGTTTTTTTTTTTTTTTTTCCTTTGGGGGGGGGCGCTGCACTGTACTGTGAGCAGGGCTTAACCTGGCTCTGCTCGCTGTGCTGCATGGTGTCGCGCCACTCCCTCCCCCCCTTTTTATTTATTTATTTTTATTATTTTTTTTATTTTATTTTTTTTATTATTTATTTATTTATTTTTTTTATTTTATTTTATACAGTAGTTACATCATACAGCTCACAACATGTCACAGTGCACTCAGGGCCTTGGGGGGCAGGTGCGACATGTGGTGATTAGTGGGTGGAGCTGCTGAGGTGGCTCCACTCATTTGCTCACTGCTGCCTGCCCCTCAATTTTATTTACATCCTAGACATTGAGGGCCTTGGGGGGACGGTGTGGATGGGTACTGTTTCTCAGTGCTCATGTTATACCTGTCTCTCCAATTTTAACAGCACCATAGCTTTTCACACAGTCATACGCAGTCCTCCAATTAAATACATGCACATTCACCTAACACATCACCCCAACCACTCTGGGTGGGAGGAGGGGGTGGGCGGGTCTTCCCACACCCCAGTTTCACATGCCCTGCCTGGGGCGGGGATTGGATAGTGGTTCGGGGTTGGTTTGCTGCTCCCCCAGGGTGCCGCTGGCTAGGTGCTGGTATCCGCTCGCCCACACTTAATATCCATGCTTGACTGCCATATATGTATGTATGTATGAGTATATGAGAGGTGTGTGTGTTTGTGTGTGTATGTGTGTGTGCTTGTGTGTGTATGTGTGTGTGTGCATGTATAGACGGCTGGCCCTGGGTCTGCGGCCTGCCCTGGCCTCTGTGGGTGCCGCTGCTCCCCATTGATCGTCACTGCCACCCCTGGTTTGTGGGTGCCTGGGGGTCCTGGGATGCGTGGTTGGATGTCTTGACATGGCTTTTGGCCTGCTCCCTTGGCGGCTGTGGCCTGGGGTGGCTCGGGCTTCTTGGGCATGGGGGGCGGCCTGGCTGGGTGTCGGGCGGCTCCCGGGTGCCTGGGGCCTGGGGGCCGCTTTCTAGGCTCGTGCGGGTGGGGCCGGCCTCCCGGGGGGGTGGGGTGCTCGTTGCCTCTGGCTCTCCGGGCTCTTGCCCGTTGACCGTGGGGGCTCTGTCTAGTGTCTCCCTCCTTCCTTCTCTGGGGGGTGCACATGGTTGCCGTAGGGGATGTGTGGCCTCGGATCTTCTGCGCTCCTGGTGGGCCTTGGATGACCTGGGTCCCCTGGGTCTATCCCTGCTTGCCTCTGGATCCGGATGGGGGTGGTTGCGGCTTTTTTGCCCTCATTATTGAGTACGTTCCATGACAGAGGAACACACACATAACAACAAACCACAACAAGCCTGTGTGAGTGTGTGTGTGTATATGCAATGTATTCATAGGTGTATATGTATGTGCCCCTATCCGTTTTTCTCCTCCTTTCTTTCTTTTCTGTATCCCCCCCCCATCTTTTCTTTCCTCTTCTTCCTGCCTGTCAGGTCTGGCAAGAATAAATGAAATAAAATATAAACAACAAGAATAGCCTATAGAAACTTATAGAGCTCTTGTTGTAAAAGCAAATATGTTTGGCAGCAGCAACGCAATTGGACCGTCATTCTGATTGCAGAAAATGCCGGACATGACAGGCCAAAAAGACAAAAAAAAAAAAGACATTTAGTTCAGTTTTAGAGTCTTAAAATCATTTCAGCCTCATCTTCACTCAAATGTGCACATCATCTCCAAGATCCCCACTGTGAGGCATTTACAAAACCACAAATGATTGATCATTGATCAGTGTGTTCTGTGTCTAATGCTTTACACTGATAGGTTATGCTGGGGGATAAGCAGTGAGGCTATGGGCACCCATAGTGTTTCTATGTTTACTTATTATATCATCAACTACTTTCCTCTCCAGTTGGAGTCTTTGGCAGCCCCCAGAACCATCTGGTCATATTGTGAAATCTGGCACACTTTCTTAGTACAGTCTAATTATCATTTTCACTAAGTTATGCGCCATTACCTTAAGCACTCTGGTACCATCATTGGGGCAAAATTGGACTAGCGTTTGCGACTGTAACTTGTGACTAGTGACTGATTTTTGAAATTGAGGCATCGTTGGAATCCTTGGATTTAGCTGAGTTCAGCACACTCTATGATGTCATATTTCTGCCATATATGATTTTATGGAAATCCTTCAAAAGTTTTCAGTGGTCACAAAATTTGTCCAATGTTCACCAAAACTGACGCAAATCATCTTCAGGCCAAGCCTCACAGAAGTTACAGGATGGATTTTTAATATTCCAAAGCACTTCCCCATCAGAGCCAATCAAATTCAACAGCAAAGTTGTCAAACAGGAATTGAGCTCATATCTCAGCAACGCTTTAACCTATCAAAACCAAACTTGGTATGTATGGACCACTTCAGGAGATGGCACGAGAATTTTGGTGACATTTAACCTTTAGGGGGCGCTAGAATTAGTAGAAATGTGTTTTGACCAATAATGGCTCATGTGTTCGGATTTACAATGAAATTTGTGTGCCTGCTAACACTATCAGAGGTCCCGAGCCTGATAAATGCCAAGGATTGATTGAGCTGCCATACTGGATTTTATACAAAGTAAAATACATTTTTCACAGGTCACAAAATTTTGTCAGATTTTCACGAAACTTGGTATATATGATCTTCAGAGTGAGCTTCATGAATGTTATCACATTTCATTTTGGTTTGCAGAAGCATTCGCCCACAACAGTTAATAGAATTTGATGGCAAAGCCGCCAAAAAGGAAGTGAGTTTATATCTCGGCAATGCTTTGGCTTATCAAGACCACACATCAAAGTAGACTTTTGGACCCCTCCCCAAGGACGCACAAAGAATTTGGTGTCATTACACCTTTGAGAGGCACTATAATTAACAAAAAACTGTGTTACCGTACAACTTGCTGGCAGATCTTAACACCTCTTCCTTGCCATCCTCTCAACTTGTTCTCGTTTCATGGCCCCCCTCATTGCTGCTTGCAGCTACATTTTATACAGTGATTACTACAGTAATATACATTAAATGTTTCAGAGACACTGACTGACAGTCTGACAGCTGCATTAATGTCCACAGAGTCACAGAGTTAGAAAGATGGAGACTATAGATTTTATTCTGTAGTCTACTTGTTTTAGATTTTAGAAATCTGTGACACTCTCTCATATAAATTGACGAGTGTATAACTGTAAAAGCGCTCATGTGAAGTCCACAGAATAGCAAAGTAGCATCTGCCTGGGATTTCAGTGTTTGTAAAAATGTAACATTCTGCAGCTGGTTCAAGTGCACAGAGTCTGTCACCGTGGTAACTAACTCAGAGTTAAAGTTAACGCTCTTTCTGGATCAGAAAACCCGGAGTTTCCCCTCATCTCGGGGTCATCAAACTCAGAGCTGTCAGCTAAACCTGCTTCCTGGAATAGGGCCCAGGTGGCATGCTGATTTATTTCCTCGTGTGTTTGTAATATTTTAAAAAAAAATAATAGTGCATTTCTTACACCAACGTCAGTGTCAATGTCTTTTATATATTAGATATCGTTAGCACTATTTCCACATTCTACCACTCTATCATTACTTATTGTACTCTTGAGCAACATGCAATACTTTGAGTACGCCTTCACAACACGTGTACCAGCAATTAGATTCCCTCAGTTTTGCATTCCAGGCAAAACGGGATCCTCGATACTGTTAAAGTTTGTGCTCCTGTGGCAAGAAACCTGCATCAGCCATGATCAAAATGCTTCCTTAATGTCTACAAACGAATTTACTGTCTTTAATTTAATGCACCGTCCGGTTATTGATAAAGGTTCTGCAAAGTCTGCGAGAAGCTTTGCCTGACAAGCTAAACGCAGGTAAATTAACTCAATGTAAATCTCGCGAGAAGAATCCCATTGGCGCGAATAAACAACGAGTTTCTCCGGTAACTTGTTTCTGTTGTGTTAGTAGTTGTTGTTTCGGCACAGTTTTTCTATATTATTCTGTTTTAACTGCTGTACTTTTTTTTTTTTTTTTGGAAAGTTAAAGAGACATTCTGCGTTTTGGTATTTTCTCCTAAAACCATGTCGGACGCTTTGTCTGACGACGGCAGCGACTTCCAGCAGGATGACAGCCAGGAGGATGTTATGACCCCGGCGGAGCTGATCGCTAAACTGGAAGAAGTATGCCGACATTACCCAGATTATTAACCTGATATGCAGACCCTTCAGTTTTATTAGATACTCAGCACTGTCTGCGCTGCTGTGCCCGTGTGTGTCACCCACAGGCTTGGCTGAATGAGAAGTTCTCACCGGAGCTGCTGGAGAACAAATCAGAGGTGGTGGAGTGTGTGATGGAGCAGCTTACTCATATGGTAAACTACCCGGGGAATACCTCCTGCTGTGTGGGTTGTTTCTAATGTTCAGCAGCACGCATGATTTTAGTTGCGTTTCTAAATTGCAAAACAGCAACTGAAAAGTGAAGGACTGCAGCCTACGAGAATGTGCATGTGTGAGTCAAATGCAATGCAGGAGGAACTATATACAGTACTGTGCAACAGTCTCGAGCCACCCTTCAGTTCTTTATATTCTGAGGGAAAATCGGTAATAGGTTCAGTGATTTATTGAAACGTGTGCAAACATACATGGGAATACAGTGTATAAGGTAAAAACAGGTTTTTAAGGACATGACTTTCAGATACTGTTCTGCTGCTGTAGATCTACCTCATTTTCTTTTGTCATCCACTTGTCCAGTTTCCTCAAATTTATTTAAGGACACACTGCACAGCATGCCAAGTTTTGGCTAATAGTTCTTTGGGAATCAGCTTGTTGGTGCAAAACTACTATTTTATGCCTGTCAAACTCTTTTTTTTTTTTTTTATCTTATCTTAACTAAAGAAATGGCAGCAAATTATGTGTTTTTTGTGACAGGCTGCTAGTAGCCAAGTGCCTAACTATGCAATTTAAAATTGGTTCTTTGCTGAGTTTCCTTTTATTTGTATACACAACACTGGTTCTTTCTGTTGAGTTAGGTACCTTTTTATGCTTGGGTGATTCATAGGTCAGTGTTAAGTGGGTTAACAAACAAAAGTAGGTGCATTCCCTCGCCACTAAACTGAATTATTGAATCAGTTAAGAGCGTAAGGTTGTGAAAAATACCCATTACAATTCTCTAGAGGTCAAGGTGAGTTTATATACCCACAAACATTAATTTATTAGTTGGAGTTTAAAATTATCTCCCTTACAATGATATCAGTCAGAAAACACCATCAAACGTTAAATACAGAGCTGGAGTCAGTAATATTTGACATTTCTGCTTCTTGATAAATTACTTAAATTATTTTTTTTTATTTCTCTGTATCCTGACAGATTAGCCATTAATATCAGCCTTTTAATGATTTCAAAGTTAATTGGTATAGATACATTGATCTGTAGAAAGCCCTGTATTGACTTTTAGGGTCATGACAATTGTGTAAAGTTTCAAAATAAAATCTCAGATAATTCAGTAGAAGGTGGTTTGCTTTTAGCATTCTGTCTGAGAAACAGACATCTGAAACTGTTGCCTATCAGTGTGACCTTGATTCCATTACTTTAACACAGGTGGATCTGTGCACTCACATCCTCATTCAGTAAGTTCATATCATTGGGGTGCTATGACGTGACTCCCTTAACACTGCGATATTCAAACATATTTCAGGACTGTTGCTTTACTGGTCTTTCTGAGTCACCCTGAACAAAAGAAGCCTTTATTTCTGACAGTTTTGTGACCTTTCCACCAACAGGAGTGCAACTTGCAGCGGGTGAAGAAGGGAGATGCAAAGGCCAGCATCCATCGCATGGAAATAGACAGGATCCGCTATGTGCTCAGCAGCTACCTGCGCTCTCGTCTGCAGAAGGTCAGTGGGGTCAGCGGTGCAAAGCTGAGCTTTGTCTCACTTGGTGCCCGTTGGCAAAATTGTCTGATATTTGTGCTGTTAACTGCCTGACCTTTGTGCTCTTTATGTTTAGATTGAAAAGTATTTCCCACATGTCTTGGAGAGAGAGAAGTCTCGGGGTGAGGGCGAGCCATCTTTGCTTTCACCTGAGGAGTTTGCGTTTGCCAAAGAGTGAGTATATTGGAATGAAGTTCTTTAAACTACTGCAATTTTTGCAACACTTGGAATGAAAAAAAAATCACTCGCCAATACATCTGGCTTGCAGGTATTATGCCAACACTGAAAGCTACCTGAAGGCTGTAGCACTGAAGCGCATGCCACCCAACTTACAGACTGTGGATATGATCAAAGCAGGTAAAGTCTCCTCCTGTGCCTGAAATACTGACATTTACTGAGACACTTTCCCTGACCATCACACTAAGTACTGCGTATCCTAATGTTAGTGCCTGAGCCCCCTCTGGACTCCTTTGTGTTTCTGCGAGTGAAGGAGAGACAGGAAAACATCTTGGTAGAGCCTGAAACAGATGAACAGAGGTTTGTTAATCAGCATTTCACTTGATGTGCTTTTTTTTTTTTTTAGCATCCAGTAGGTGGCAGTGTTGCCTTTTCTCCACTCACCTTTTTTTTTCTGTACAGATACTAAACTGATAATATCTCTACTGTGTCTCTTCTATCAGAGAGTATGTTGTGGATCTTGAAGAGGGCTCTCAGCACCTAATGCGTTATCGAACTATAGCACCACTTGTTTCAAGCGGAGCTGTGCAGTTGATATGAATGCAAAGGTCAGTAACAATGTGTCTTGACTTTGCCATCTCGGTCATTAACTCGTTACTACCCTCACGCCCTCTGCTACAGGCATCTAATAATTCATTTCTGCAGCTCTTACATAAGCCATGGCTTTGCAGTGACATCTGGATTTATTTTTAGCGCTTCCTTTTGTCTCTTGGCAACAGATTATAGAAAACAGTGAATTTGTAAAGAACCACAATTTATATGCAATATATTTCATTTTCCAATTTCACTAAACTACAGTTAACAATCAAATGCAACTAACATGTCATCTTTTATATGCTGCAGGTTGCTTGTCGCTGTGGATCCAGGAGACATTGCTGAAATAAAGGGCAGAGATCGCACCGGGAAGCACGCCCTTCATCCACACTTTTATCCAGAATAAGGACTGACTTGTGGGATGCAAATATAGAGATGTTTTTAGCACCATGGCACCAGAATTTAATTCGGTGGGGCGGGGACACAATCGGGGTCACTGCCAGTGGAAAGTGAAAGCTGTGGAGGAACCCTGTTTACTAAATTAACTTTTGCAGTGCTGTGGTGGTATTTTGGGATATGTTTTTTAATCGTGTCATGACATGCTTAGTTTTGAATACTGCTGGTGTCTGTGTGACAGATGTGGATGGCTCTGTCTAATCTGTTTATTCATCACTCTTCATGTTTCTCCATCTAAATGACTCATGTTTTTGGATGATTTCTCTGCTGCTCAATAGCAGGAGGCATCAGATGACCCGACGATGAAATTTCATCAGGTCACTTGGTATCATAAAGCCTACCATCCTGGGGCGTACGTGTTAATGTGCATGCATCTTTGCAAGAACGCTGATGGCTGTGATTTAAGGACAGTCACACTTGAGTTAATGTGCTTTAATGTCATAGTTTATAGAAATGCTGTTAATGTTCACATAGCTTTTGCACATTGTGACATTTTTTCTTTTTCACAGGTTTAAAGTTCCTTTTGACTTTGACTTTAACCTAAAAGAAATGTTATGATAGCATTGTTATGTAAGTGTTTCAGAGGGAGCAATCAGCGCTTATTGTTTGCCCCCACATATATTCACCAGTAATTGGAATTAATAAGGGGTTGAGAGAGTGGGCTCAGCACAACTGAATAATCAAGAAGACTTTCTTCTTAAACTGCACTGCTGATCCAGCTCATAGAGGACCCTGTAACTTTCTGATTATCATAGCACACTGCTGCTGTCATATATAGAGAGAGCGTCTTGATGGTCTAATCAGGAACAAATCAAGTCGCTTTAGATATTTGATGACATATGATGTGTTATTGTGGGAACAGGCCTGTTATTATTTCTATTAAAATGTTGGAGAATAAAAGGTTTTGTCAGGCATTGAAAGAAAGGTGGAAATATGGATTGGAGAAAAATAAAACTCTTAAATGATTGATTGTGAAAGAACTGCATTTATTAAACACTGCACCTGACACCTTTTTAGACTTTGCAGAAATCTTCACATTTGTCACACTAATTCTGAGTTCGAAAGGGTCCTGTAGTTTTGGTGGCTCCAGGCGTCTCGGAAAAGATGGGTCTTCTGCGCGTGGAACTCGATATGCTTGTATACGTACATGGAGTGATTCCTGAATAGCTTCCATGGCTAGGTGACTGGCCTGCTGAGAGTTGTCTATAATCCAGCCCTCCTCAGGTTTACACATGGGCCGTGGGGCAGCGATCCCTTTAGGGCAGGGCAGGCGCTAGGTAGAAAAGGTTTGGAACCATGCCCAGGCCTCTCGTGGGATCTGTGTCCGCTAACAGGTGTGGGAATAGATGGCAGGATGACCTGGATAGTTTCCATAATGCAGAGTGGAATTACACACAACACACTTTTATGTACTTAAAGCACATTGTAAACACTGGGCAATAAAGGTGTAAGGTGATGATACAAATATGTAACTTCATGTACATTTTCACGGTTAGCATTAAGGTGTATTCAAAATGTGTTTTTCCCATAAGTAAAATATTGGATTAGGCTCAATAATGACAGCCTATAAAAACATAAAACCTATTTAAATATTAAAAATGTTGACATAAATGATCTGAGATCAGTACTACAGGGAGAGCTAAATGAGAACACAAAGTCACAGGCTGGTTGGCCAGGACAGTAAAGAGGGTGGGGTATACAATATGATATCTAAACTGAGGTGATATAAATGTGCTGTGCCAGATTCTCCTGTGGGGAACAACTAACAGCACACTACAACACACTGCCCATGGGAGAGTGTAAGCCAAAATTTAGATATCAGAATTACACACAAAGACTGATGCATGTTGTCATACATCGATCTTTGTGTGCAACTTTTTTCTTTTTTTAATCCAGATTTTGTCTGTTGTAATTCTGACAGGTTTTTCTGTTTTCCAGAACTCCAAACATTGAGAACAACATTCCCATCACTCAGCATCAGAAAACCAGCATGGAGATGTCCAGTACATCGTAAGCACTGAGACACACACATACACAAACTGTACAGATTAGTTTGCACGACTTCTTTAGGGATTAAATTGAAATGATCTTTTTTTTTGGTATCAGATCACATCCATGTTGTGATGCATTCTTCAACCGCCTCAAAAACAGATAACAACACAACTGCAATCTACACAAGCATATTAACATTTCCAGTCCATACTGAGATCCTTGTGTGTTTCTTGCTAGTGTCCTGCCAGTTGTCGGCTTTGGGTCGATGGCTCGGTCAGCTGGACTTCTGGAGATTGCCGTCAGGCTGTGGTTAAACCAGCGTAAACAACTGTGTCCTCATGTCTGGGTTCCCATCCTAAAACCCCAGCGGTCCTGCATCCGTCCTCCAGTTTCAGAGCAGTTATCCTCTGACGTCTTGAGCCAAGCCTTTCCGCTCCATCCATTCTCACCTTTGCTGGATGACCCGCACGATGGCGATGATGTGTTGTTCCCAATCAAGAAAAAGCGTGTGGTTTTTGCCGACTCACAGGGATTGTCTCTAACAGCAGTGCGAGTGTTTTCTGATGAAGAAGAGCAGTCTGACCTCGACCTATTGCCATCGCTGCGGTCTTTAGGCAGCATGACGGAGGATGGCTACAGCTGCACCGTCAGCACCTGCTGCCCAGGGACACGGCTCAAACTGGGCTTCCCGCAGCCCTCTGCAGATTTCCAGGCTTTTCGTACCAAGCTGGCAGAGAGCATGGTCATCTTGGAGAACTGCAGTATCAGTGAACAGGCCCTCCGAGGAACCGCGAGAGTCAGGAATGTCAGCTACCGGAAGGATGTGCGTGTGCGCATCACCTTTGACTCATGGCAGAGCTACAGAGACGTGCCCTGCGCGTACCTGCAGAAACGCTTTGGAGGACCTCAGACGGACATTTTTGAATTTGACATTCCCATTCCTAAAGTGCTAGATGCCAAAAGGAACATTGAGTTCTGTTTAAATTATTTGCCAGGAGGGCACAGCGAGGCTTTCTGGGACAATAACAATGGGCAGAATTACACCATTATTGTGAGTGTGAACTCACATCTGTGCCATGGGAAGAATCTGAGTGAAAGGGCATGACGCACTCAACCTAGAAGTGATCCCCCCTTTTTTTTCTCTCATGCATACTACACCAGTTCTGAGTGAAGGTGTAGGGGGGTATTTTCTGTTTTGATTTTTTTCTGTGAAATGTTGCTTCTTTTATTTTTATTCACATTTAGACAACTTAGTGACAGTTTTGTATTTTAAAAAGGGCTGTTTTGGTGTCAGTTTCCACCATCCTTTCACATTAAGCATCACACGCTGTCTGATTTTTTTCAGTCCAATCTCAGCTGGCATGTCCTGCATTTTGGCCCGTCACCACAGGATGAGTTACTGTTGTGCGACAGGGAGGGGATCCCTTTCACTTTAGGCATTTCTGGGATTCCCATATAGGTCAGACATTACTGGGCAGGGACAAACAGATGCCCAATAGCAGGAGCAGCTAATCTTAGCACAGCTGCCAAAGAGTTACTGCAGGGAACTTTGAGAGCTTCCTCATTACCTTACTCTTACATGTTCAAACACCCAACCTCCTTCGAATGGCTTTAACTGTTACAAAGTATCATACTGTTCTGCAGTAAAGTCTTTCTTGCAACATGTATGTGCTCTGACTTTCACGATCAACTTTATAGTCAATTAAAGAAAAGCAGGAACGTATTCAGCGGGGATGCTCTTAAACTATGTTTCAGTGTAGTGTAATTGCTTAGACAATCTGACTTCATTTTGCAGGAGACATAGTGGCAGTTGATTTTTGAGAGGGGATCACAATAAGAAGAAATAATCTCTACTGGAATAAAACAAAAACGTTTTACATGTCATCAAACCTGCTTTGACTTGTCACAGTAGAGAAAGCACTGGAGGATCGATAATGGCTGAGGTCCAGTAAGTGTCCCAGTAAGCCATAAAGCTGAGCCAGCATCCACACATCCATCATTGTTACATCTGTTTTGTCCCTACTGTGACAAATGTCAGCTGTGAAAAAGGTCTCAAGTCTAGTAAAACAAAAAACACATCAGAGGGGAAAAAATAGAAATGCTGAAAAAGATGCTGACACATCACCACGATGACACCATGAAGAAATGCATTTTCTCCAGTCTTCGTAAGCCTGTTGTGTTTTCAGTGCTTGTTTTGCACGTTCATTGTATGTCCAGCTGTGATTAGGATGGAGTAATGCAATACACATTTTAAAGGTTTTCTAGTTAAATACACTATCTGCTCCACGCAGGAGGGAAGAGGGGAAAGCAGCATGAGCGCACCCTGAGAGGTTAGTCTTTCCACAGTGCTCTAACCTACACATGATGGGCTCCGCTATCTTTTGCATCACAGCGTCTGTTTTCACTGCAGGTTCACACACTTCCAAGTTTTGTTGTGCATCAGCACTTCCCTCAGCGCCCCACACTAATGTTGCACACTTTGCAGCTCGGGTCTTTCTTGGCATTGGCGGTGGTCAGACTCATAAGCTGGTGCCCGCTGATCTGCTCCACCCTGCCCTGATCCAAGGGAACCGGCTCGGTGAACAGCACCTCAAGAATGACATCGCTGGCATGGCAGTACAGGGGCTCCTCCCCCGGTCTCTGGGGGGCAGTGTAGGTCAGGAAGGGGTTGGAAGCCAAGTCCAGCATGGGTAGACGGGTGCGACAGAAGGCATCTCCCTCTGAGCCAGCAGGGGCCAGCACCAGCACCACATAGTGGTAGGCTGTGTACATACAGTAGAAGTCTGCAAAATACAGGCAGATGTCAGGGTTCAGGAGGTGCCCAGCTGGGATCTGAAATCGCAGGGGTCCGATATGGAGAGTCTTTGGGAGGCAGGCCTGTGTCAAACTCTGTGTTGCAGCTGAAGAAGACTCCATGCAGTTTGCCACTGATGGGAGAGCCATGACTCCCACTGCTGTCTTTTAGGGCTGGACGCATCAGACCTCCGCACTCCTTTCTAATTCAGTGCATGAAAAGGAAATGAGTATTGCACTCAGTTTCAATAAGAATATATAAAGAGAAAAAATGAAGCACCTACCTGACATAATCAAAGTAGTCTGGGTGCTGGTTGCGATAAAACACTGAGAATTTCAGCAGCCTTCCCGCTGAGCCCTTGGCCTTGTCGAGAAGCTGCTGTAGGTGTTCCATGGCATAGTCTGCAAAGTTGAGTTTTGAAGTTGTAAAATCATTTGAAGTCTGCATTTCTTTCAAATGGTAATGAGTAATCAGTGCTGAGACAGAATTGTGTGTGTGTGTTTTGCCATTTTTGTGCACTGCACTTTTTGTTCTTTTCTTGTATCACTTCGGTCAGAGCTCTCATGTTCCGCTGCATGCATAATCGCTGTTATTTTAGTCGCAACGCATCACGGTATGTCTTACCCCCAGTGCAAAACTCCACCACCTGGCTCCACTCTGACACCAAGTAGTCACCATCTGGCTGTCGGACAGCAGTTTGAACAGCAACACAGTATTCTGTGCGCGGGCTGAGGAACCAGTGTCCCCTCACTGCCATGGGGAGGGGCACGGCTTTGGCCACCAGCTTGGTTGGCACGTCCTGCGAGATAAAGCAGGAAACAGATGACATTGGGGAGAAGATGCACAGTCTGCTGCGTGCGCCATTTACATTTCAAAGCCATTGTGCATGCAATTGTTAGTCAAGCATTTCCTTCCATAAACTTTGCCTTATTAATGTGATCTTCCATTTTAAGCCCGAGCTGCTGTAACTAGGATACATCTAATCAAAACAGCAGCTTCGTTTTGACCAAGGCCTCTGAGCAGCACAGCTAATTACTTCAGACTCAGAGGTCCATATATCCATAGCAACATCTCTGATGCAAGTTTGTTTGTGCCTCTTCTTGTATCAGCGAGGAATCACATCCGCCATTTAGGAAGAACTGGCTCAGTACTACCCCTGCCTTGACTTCACAAAAGCACTTTTCAGTTTGTGAATGCATGCTGCGATAATATGCCATAATTACAGTTGCCATTTTGCATCTGCAGTGAAAGGAGACTGTTTCTTTTTATTATTATTATTTCAGGGTACAGAGATGTCATCAGTATAACCATCAAAGAGAGCACAGGGACCAAAGGGAAGAAAACTCAGAAAATGATTAGAAGGAAAAACAAATATTGAAATATGTGAATAGAAAGTAAAGTTTGTGGTAGTTTTGGAAGTGTGGAGCCGAGGAGTGGAATGCATAGTTGTCGGACCCTTTGGAATTAGCAGAATTTCTGCATTGATTACTTATAAAATGTGTTCTGATCGTCCATCTTCTTCTGCTTATCCTTTTCAGAGTAAAGGGGGGGGCTGGAGTCTATCCCAGCGGTCATAGAGCGAGGCAGGGTACACCCTGGACAGGTCATTGGCCTGTTGCAGATTTTTAAATTTAATATTTAATGTCTTCATTGAACACAGTAATAACTCATGGTGCTGGCTGAAGAAAAATCGATAGCTAAAGAGCGGCAGGTTTCAGAATAGCAAAGTCATGACTTTAACCCACTTGAGATGCTCAATCATGAAATCTCAGAGTCCACACAGTCTCGTAAACAGCTACAGGAAATGTGGGATGGAGGTTTTGCTGGTAAAGGAGACTGAATGAGTTCCTAAAGAGAAGAGTTCACAACTGCACTGTGATGACTCAGTGTTTTAGGTAAAGACATGAACTGTTGTTGTGCTGAGTCAGATTATGTTTGTCTTTAATTGTGACTTGAATGCCAAATGAAAGTCAGACCACGCTGTATGAGTAACATAGAAGTTCTGGTAATTACAAAGTGTTCAACAGCTTCTTTGAAAGTGTATACCGTGTGAGAGTATTTCCAACATGCATTAATATCAGCAATCTAACTTGCTCACACTGGAAATGCCGTTAGTTCTGTGGATCTGAGCTGCTAGCGTGGCTCAAAGTAAATTAGGAATATCTTGCGTATCTAACATGACCCAAAGAGAGCTGATGGAAAGTAGCTGCATATCTCTTTTTTCACCACGCTCAAGGATTAACAGACTCTGACCAGTGTTGAAGATGAACTAAAAATAGATTTGTTGGGAATTTAATCACGCACGTTGGAAGCAATTAACATGAAATCTTCTCCATGCCGCAGCTGAATTTGTCAGTTTTTGTCCACTTTAAAAAAGAAAAAAAAAAAGAAAAAAAAGAAACAATGTGCAAGTGAGTCACTGGCCCGAAGCTGTTGACTGCACACATTTTCCTTTTCACTTGTATTGGAAGTGACTGAAAGGGCACAACCACGGTTTTCTGTGTTCCAAGTAACACGGTAAAGCAGTCATCTGCTAACCAAAGCAGACTTCGATAAAATCAAATGATTTCCTGCCCCATTTAGGCTTCCCGCTGTTAATTAGGAAATGGCATGCAGAATACGGATGAAGACGAGCACTGACTGGTGTGAATCTGGAGCATGAATCTAGACTACAAAGTTCAGAGCATGCTGCCTTCAGGGAGAGGACAAGGGGTAAGGTATGTGAGGTCATGCTGGAGTTACAGAACAGTCAGACCCTGTGTTTAAAGCGGTTGGGGTCCCTGTTGGCTTTGCGGCTTAGGTCGATGAAGAAGTGGGTGGCTCTGGCCGTGTCCTCAGGGGTCATATCCCACACGATCCGGAAGGAGTCGCAGGTCACCTCACAAATCTGGATATTACAGGGGGTTGAAAGGGGGGCATCCATTTCTGTAATCTGCCATTAGAGTTAGAGATAAGAGCAGAGAGTTAGTGTGTAATATGGGGCTGTAATACCAGCGCTGTAGAAGGGGAAAATCTGCTGAGAGATTAAACTGTGTCACTGTACAGCAGTTCAAAACAGCATGACTGAAAACACCTCAGCAGAATCAAATTAACCTTTTATTTGGAGATCTGTGTGCCAGCTCTTTGTTCACTGTCTTATGCTCTCAACAACCCCACCACCACCACCCCTATCACCCCCCCCCCCACCTTAACTGACATTTCCCATCATTGCACAACTCGATACCCTCCCAGCTGAGTGACTGGCCTCTGCTTCCCCCCGTGCATTTCATAATCCACCTACAGCAGTCTCTCAGCAACCACACGTCTTTCAGCCTCCCTCAGTCTTCTCCTATAATTCGCATGGAAGGGGTCACAAACAAAAACCTTTCTGCACCCATCAGCAGGCATTTAAACTAAAGGGAAACTTTATGAACATTTCGGTCTCCTTGCTGAAATGCACTCCTTTTCAAAAAATAGCAAGTGAAGCAAGCAAACTCCTTTCAGCTCGAGGAAAATAGGGAGGTTTAAGCATCTGCACCAGGTGATGTACGATCATATTTCCCGAGCTGCCCATCAGCATTTCGATCCAGGCTGCTGCACATAGCCCTGAGTATCAGGCTGGGAGCAATCTGTTGGTCAGCCTGTGTTTGCCCCATTAACGGTCACCTACCCTCCTCTTAAATGATGGTAACTCCCTTCAGTGTGTGCACCGTGGTCCTGTTTATCCTGGTTTGCTTGCAGTTTTCATCAGTCTAGTGTTACTGCAGTTGTCTCCTCCACAGCTACAGTATAGCTTATACTGATCTATTCCAGCATCTCAACATCAAAGCAGCACATTGCATGTTTCTCTTATTAGCCCTCGCATAGTGAACATGTGCCTAAGATGTGTCCAAAAATAACCTCCGTTGTTGCCCGTGTGATCCTACAAATGCCTGGTTTAGTGTCATTGTCTGATTGCCGGGTCTGTTAAGGTGCGCCCCCGTCAGTATGATGGACAGGCTGCAACAGCTCATTAAAGCCTGTGAACTGTGAAATTTGTGCGATGGCTCGTTCGCACGGGGACCAGGGCAGGGAAGCTGCATCGTGCACGTGCAGTTCCACGCGTCTGTTTTCCAGCTGCTGTTCTCTCTCTCTTTTCTATTTTTTTTTTTTTTGCCGTAGTGTGTCTTTTTCAGAGACAGAAACTGGGGCAACAGAAGATTCTCACAGGACAAGTCATCAAAGCCCCCCATGCCTCTGCATATGCTCTACTTATGGATGGCAGAGATGTGAATACAGTTCAAATTCAGGTTGCCATAGTGTGAGCCAATTATCTCCACTACATTACTGGTTTTAACAGACAGCTGCTCCACATTAGGCAATTTGGTCTAACTAATAATTATTATGAGTACACATCATAACTCATAATTCATCTAGAAGTGCATAATTAGGCTACAGTTCTCATCCCTGCCTGAAGTATGTAACACACGCAAACACACAGATGCTGTGCTGTAATCATGCATATGGAGCAGGGCATGAAAGCAGCTCTCTGGTTCAAAGTCACTTTTTTTTATCTTCTTTGAGGAGAATACTTTAAAAGACATTTACATAGATACATGAGAGGGATGAAAAGGCGCAATCTTCTCACTTTGGTTCTTAAACCGGGGTGCTGAAAAGGCAGTCGCTGCATATGAAAATGGAAATATTATCTCGTCCATAAAGTAGTTTGAAGGGATAACAGTTAGCATTGACATTTAGGAGAATGACACCCAATTTCTTTACGTGAATCAGTCGGGGCCGCTGTGTGAAATGTCCTCGCAGTCCCATGCAAAATGTCTTTGGTGGGATTTAATAAATTCCCAAAGTTGGCAAACAAATAAATAAAAAATGTCATCACACATACATGTTTACATCAAAGGAATAACACCGGCATCGACTGTATTGATCTGACTTTATGTCACATATTTCTCACACACACACACACACACACACACACACACACACACACACACACACACACACACACACAGAGCATAAGATCATCTGGTCTCAACAACTTGTAAATAGACTCCAGTATAATGGGTTTATTTTCTGGGAACATACAAGCATCCATATGGAGAATAATGTAAAAGAATTCCTTACTTGTATGAGGCTCAAATTTGTGATAGGAGAAGGTCTTCTTATTTCGCTTTCTACTTCCCTGCTACCGTGCAGCCGCTGATAGATCCCCCAGGAAAACTGATTAGGAGGTGAAACGAACACACAGGCTCCTCTCTCCTTTTTCTCCGTCTGTTTCTCTCTCCCTCTCTGTGTCACACAAACACCCCCCCACACACACATCCCACTCCCTGCCTCCCTGCCTCCCTCCCTCCCCCTCCCAATCTCATTTTTGCTTTGAGCACTGCACGATGATAACTTGACTCCTCTGCACCCATAAAGAATGAATTAAAACCTGAAAGAAGCAATGGAGGAAAAAAAGAAAAAAGAATTTTCCAGTAGCACTATGACCACAGTGAGACACTCAGTGTCGAAGCTTTCGCCAGCCAACCGTGCACAGCACATCACATCACTCGCTTGTAAATCTGCCCTGAAGCACAAAATCCAAATATACTCCAATATAATCTGAACACTGAACTGCTGGCATAAATGTCACCTCTCAGATATGGAGAAAGTATGGGCACTGGGAGTCTGAAGGGGAAAGAATAACTGCTTTTTCCACACTCCACTTGCCACACAATATTCTAAACAGATTATGCTGTGAGTGATGTCCCATAAAATTACACAGAGCCCTGTCAAGACCTCAAAAAATATACATGTGCCAACTGTTGTGCCATATGGACCAACTCCACGGGGCATTTCCCTCTAGCCTATCTGGAGGCGGGGGATGCCACTATGTAAGTCCAGAGTAATCAGATTTCCACTAGCATTCATTTTCTGTGGGATGTTTTTGTGTTTGTTCAGCCTCGCTGGACAACTTCATTTAGGATTCCATTAGAGATTACAGAGACCCTTCCCAGATTAACGGGTATAATCTGCCACTAAAACAATAGACGTGAGTGTAGGCTAAAGAGAGATAACAAAGGGATGTGTTTACAGTGCCAGTGAAGTCCTTTCTCAAATTTTCACAAATTTATTTCAAAAAAAATGATATAGTGGCATAATTCCACACACTGTGTGGCATATTGAAAAGCTTAATTTACTTCCAGACAGCCGCAGATAAGTGATACCCCCAGAGTGTAATTAAACTGCAATCATCCATCATTAGTCATGCCATGACAGCCTCTGTCCAAATAACCTCTCTGCTTCAGAAGTGGGAATAACCAGTTTTCTAGGGGAGGGGCAGGTGTGCATGTTTATTTAGAAAGTAGAATTTGGCCCCATTTTGTGATGTTCAAAACATTTCTTATATTTGAATTATGTTTACACATTTATATAGTTGAGTATTATTTGAAAAATATTGTAGATTTATTATGGATTCATTCAGATATTTCCCAAGAGGTCCCTGCCTTATCAAAGGGACCAGACACTGTCTGACCTGGGGCACCAAAGATCAGTAGCAGCCCTAGAAGGGGTATACTACTACATTTATATAGGGGGATGCTCCCAGAATAACATGTTTTTCACATTCAGCACTCATATTTGGTGAATCTGTGTCCACCAGATTATGAACAAACTCCACAAAAAGTTTTATTAGTAGTCTTCAGGAATAGTTCTCTAGGCTTCTTGAAGGACATTCAAAGCTCTTCTTTGGATGTTGGCTGCTTTTTGTTCTGTTCTCTGTCAAGATGATCCCACAATGCTTCAATAATGTTGAGGTCCAGGCTCTGAGGAGGCCAATCCATGAATGATAGTGCTCCAGTTTTTCCTATTCAGCTATCCTTTTACTGCTTTGGCAGTGTGTTTGCGATCATTGTCATGCTGAAAAATGAAGCCATTGCCAATCAGATGCTTTCCAGATGGTATTGCATGGTGGATCGAAATAAGACCTATCATTTCTGTGTTCATAATTCCATCGATTAGACAAGATCTCCAACACCACTGGCTGAAATGGAGCCCCAAACCACGACAGAGCCTCCACCGTGTTTTACAGATAGCTGTAGAAACTCAACGTTGTTCCTGATCTTGTCCAGAAATATTGACAATGATTTGATAGACAAATTTCAAATTTGGATTCATCTCTCCATGAGACCTGTTATCACTGATTGTCAGTCCAGTTCTTGTATAATTTGGCATAGCTCAGCCTTTTCTCCCTGTTTCCCTTTCTTAAGAATGGCTTCTTGACAGCCGTCCTTCAACTGAGACCATTTCTGATGAGACTACAGTGAACAGTACATGGATCGTCAGAAGAACAGATGCATCAGTACTTGTGTCAGGTCTTTGCTGGATTTTTTTCCTATTTCTTAAGGACATGACTGTCAGACACTGTTCATCTGCTCTAGACAGTTTTTTTTTTAGGCCTGACACTTTTTTAAAAATTTATCTTCCACTTGTCCAGTTTCTTCCAGCATGCTGGGCACATTCCAAGTTTTCAGCTAATAGCTCTTCGGAAATACTATTTTATACCTGTCAAGCTGTGTTATCGCTGGCATATTTTGTAGATTCAACAAAAGAAACAGGAACAAATTATGTGTTTTTACAAGTTGCTGGTAACAAAGTTCCCAAATTACAATTAAACAATGGGTTCTTTGCTAAGTTATCTGTTATGTGTAGACACAACACTGGTTCATCCCTTGAATTAGGTCTCGTATTATTCACAGATCCGGTTTAAGTGGCTCACAAAACAAAACATATTCCTCTGAAAATAGTCAGGTACAAGGGCCTAGATGAAAATGAATAAATAACCAATGCCCAAAGAAAAAAAGCTGAAAGACCTTCGGGAAGTCTGAAGAACTACTGCTCAAAACTGCTTTAAAACCCCCCCACAAAAAGCAGAAAGTGTAGGTCCTTGGAACCAAAATATAACGAAATGAGGGGTGACTCAAGATTTTTGCACAGTATTGTATTTACAGTTGGCTTTACTGGGCAACATGGGCAACAGAGAGGTTTGTCCTGGTCTGCTCTAATTTCACATCTTTGCACCTCAGTCTTTCTCTTATCCTTCTCTGTGTCTTCTATATGTCCCATTTATTTATTTATTTACACAATTACAGCTCAGGTGCAAAATGACTTATTGGTGTCAGGGTAAACATTTCACTCTCTACTGGCTGAAATGAAGTGTAGTGATTTCATCTAGAACAGCGTGTGTCACATCGACATTAACGGATCTTACATTTCAAATAGACTGTATGAGCTGGTTGTTAGTCAGCCCGTGTTCGACCCGCTCACTAGAGCGAACAACGGCCCCTTCCGTTTACCCACGAGCATCAATGAGTAGACGCTGCAGAGCATTAAAAAAACGTATTTATAAATCAATAAAATATTTTTCTATACATATATTTATCCGTATCTGTCGATCTAAAGATATAAATATATACCCATCTATTTATCTTCATGGTGAATATGCGTTTATTTCTGCGCAAATTTGACCCACGTGAACTCAGAGTACAGTGACAAATGCGGAAGTGTCATGGCGCCGTGCTGCAGGATCATCAACATTATCATGCAGGGTCCCACACGGCGCTGGTAGAACTCAGTCTGTAATGACTCTGGGGTTTTGGATTCATATTTCATAAGGAGCGGGACTAACGCATAAGTAGGTGAGTAAGCATAGTGAGCCAAAAGTTATTTTTGGCAGCGTTTAAGACTTAAAAACAAGATTGTTGTGTCATTGTGTTTCATTGGAATGTGGCCACGTGTTGCTGAGTTGCCTTGTAGACAAAATTTTTTAAAGGTAATAATAATAATAACAATAACAATAAATAATATATTTTTTAAATGTGATCAAAATTTTTATATAAAAAATCGCTGATTATTTACCGTGTCAATGATTTATGTCAGTGTTTGTGGGCGCTGCTTTAGTAAAACAGTAGCAGCTTAATTTTTTATTTTCTTCTTTATGCAGAAAAAAAACATTATGATAATGTTTTTTATTTATAATGTTTATAATGTATTTAATAAATAGAGACAACATTAAGCAAATCTACTTAAAGTATGTTGTGTACCCTTGTAGAGTATTCATTCTCACCTGTCTGTCTATAGTTCCGGTTCTCAAGTTTTCATGCTGAGCAAATGTAACAAGTTGTACCACTAAAAGAAAAATATCAGTAGATGGTCTAATCCAAAAAGAGCAAAGTTCTGGAGTTTCCAGATGGTGCTCTTAATTATAAATAAGAAAATAATTTTGTTAAATATATGCATATATTTCATTTTAATTTTCTTATAATTCTCAGAGGCATTAAAAATGCAACAAGCACCAATATAAAATCTGTCATAAAAATTAAATATAGCAAAACAGTTCAGATTAATCAAAAGGCATTAGGAGCTGATTTCCTATGAGTAGTCTTGCAAAGCCAAGATGCTGTATCCACATGGCACAATTTATAGTTGACAGAAGACATCCCCACCCCCCAACCTGACCCTAACCCTAATGCCATAACTGCTTAAGGCAAGCAGTGATCAGGCAGTTGGTATGCTGAGTGCTGGAATGAATGTTGCAAGAACTGTAGTATATATGGTAATGCTAAATTGTTGGGCTTTAATACCTCTGAGTATATTTCAAACTTAATTTGAATTATAAGACTTCTTTCAGGGCAGTAGGTTTTGAAATGGAAAATATTAATATATTTCAGAAATATATTCTCGGTTCTAATTAGAGAATGTGCATAGAATTTATGTCCACAGTGGTCGCATTAAACTAGCAAAACTGAATGAAAGTCACAGTCACTTGCAATCCCATATAAATTCCAATAATATGAAATTCACTCATACTAATGAACTGAACAATTTTGGGATAATAAATATAATTTTAAAGACACATCATTCTTAGTAGTAAAAACTAAAATCTATAATATAAAATGGATAAGAATCACTGTTGGTATTCATGTGATTCATCCAGAGCATAATAGTATCCCCTGCTTGATTCCGTGCTTTTGTCCCAGCTCAGGATGTCGGATGCAGGCTCGGGTGACTCCAGTGGTCAGCATGTGCCGACTCCTGGAGGGAGCAGTAGCAGGGGACTCCTGATGAGCCGTCGCCCGGCCGCTGGCATCTCTGCTGGCCGCCTGCCCTCAATGCGATCCAGAGACCTCACCTTAGGGGGAGTGAAGAAGGTGATACGCTGCCTCTTATAACTAAATCACTTGCGCCATTAAAAAAATAAGCTGTATGTCTTGAGTGAATACATTTCTTGCCTCGTCTCATATTTGTCTTCTTTTTACTCTTTAGAAAACGTTTACACCCAACATTATTGGCCGAAAAGTTAAAGAAGAGTAAGTTCATGAGAGCTTGGAAAAAAAAAAAAGACATCCAAGACCGGCTGTTTCTTTGACCACTCTTTAATCACACTAGAGCAAAAATTGAAGATGGGCAGAGGAGAGAGAGGAGGGATGCAGATCGAGGTCGGGGTCCCAGAGAAAGAGGCAGGGGCCGAGGTCGTACAGAGATCATCCAGTCCCACTCCATTTTTGAACAGGGGCCTGGAGAGATGATGATGAAAAAGAGAGGTAGGGGATCCGGCACTCATTCTGCGCCAGTCTTTATTGCGCAGGCATAATTTCATCCCATTATGTCTCTCTCTCTCTTTCTCATTTACATTCTCTCTCTCACACTCTCACACACACACACACACAGGCAGCTATGAAAGTGAGAGAGATGCTCCGAGCATGGGACCCTCGCCCATCATTAATATTAAAAAGGAGAAGAGAGAGACCGAGGAGGAGACCAAAGAGATCCTGCGCAAGCTGGAACGAGATAATGTGAGTCTCTTGGTTTTCAGTCATCTTTCCTTAAGCAGTTTTATATAACTTTACCATTTCTGATTGCATTCTTTTAGTTTCTAGATGATCCCTTCCTACGGAGTGAGAAGAGGAGCTGCCCTGTCCAACTCCCCCTCGCTGTGTCCGGATGGGGATTCAAGGATGAATTTAGTAACGCTTCTGTTAAAAACGAGAAGAAAGAGGATGATTGTGAACCCACGGATCCTGCAGTTGAAGGTAAATGTAGGATTTTGTACCAGTGCTTGACTCATCACTCAGTTAAATTACTTTGCAATAAGATCAAATAAAAAGTCACGTACCTAGGTAATAGTTTTCAGGGACTTCTGATAGCTTCTGAAAGCGTTTTGTGTACATGGCTGCTTTCTCAAAAATACACACGACCTTGTTTTCAGTGAAACAAGAACCGGAGGAAATTGAAATAAAGAAGACTGAGGCGACTTTCAAGCCTCCTCCTATCCCCGCGCCTGAAGTCCTCCCTGACCTGCTGCATAGATGGAGTCTGAACAAAGCGGAGGAGCTGGTCTTCATTCAGCTGCCTGATTCGCTGCCAGGCCAGCCTCCCACCAAAGAGCACAAGCCAGTGAAAACAGAGGTGCAGTCAGAGGATGGACAGTCTGTGCTTCTGAAAACAGAATCCGAGGTAAACAACGAACAGCTGTAGCCCACGTTTTGGTCCATGATGATATGGAGTTCTTACGGGTTAAATGGTGTTTGTATTCCAAACAGGAGGACAAGGCTGAAGACGACAGCTGCAATCTGAAAGATCTACGGGAAGGTCTTGTTGGAAAGATGCTGGTACGGAAGTCTGGCCGGGTGCAGCTCATACTGGGGCAGGTGACGCTGGATGTGTCTCTAGGTGCATCCTGCTCTTTCCTGCAGGTAAAATGTGAATTTGTTTCTTTGTGGGTGTTTTTGTCTTTGTCTCAATGCTGTATTTATTTCTTTACACCCCATTTGTCTTCCAGCATCCCCCTCAGATCTGTTGGATTTACACAATTATAAACATTTCTGACACGTGTTTCTTCCCATCCCTTCTATTCTCAGGAGCTTGTCTCTATCAGTACAGAGGGAAAAACGGGGAACTTGACTGTATTGGGGAACATCAAACACAAGATGGTTTGCTCCCCAGACTTTGAGGCTCTGTTGGAGAGCAGTGCTTGATGCTCCTCAGATTACTGAACCTTCTTGAGCCTGATAGACACCTGTGGAGAAGTTGGCAAGAAGTCAGCTAGATACTAAACTGTACCTATTAGATTTACAAGTAGAGTGGTGGCTGATGGAGATCATGTGTTTACAGAATGGTTATAAAACTCTATAATTACACAAATAATGTTTTATTTATCTGATTGAAAGGGTTTATTAATTTGTGGTGTGAATGATGTGCCAAGATTCAGCACTGTTTATCCTTCTCTGTATCTAAAATTACTTGAAAAGACTGTACATGGATGTAAATGTGTGAATAAAAATGTTTTTTTGTTATTGAAGTATGTTGAATCATTTAAGGGTGGTTCATGCATATTACAAAAAGAATTGCATTATTTTTTTGTAATTTGCCTTTATCAGTTTCTAGCCTTAAGGCTTTATTTTTTGCTTTTTGAGATTTCTGCTGACCGCCTTTTAATGCGAAGAATTTGATTAGAAGATGAAACTGATCTTTTATGCTTGGGGTGAATCTTTCTCGTCCTGCACAATAGCAGTTTCGTTTCTTTGGCTGTTGCTTAATATGTCATTTTGTTTAGTTGTGTGTACAGTTGGGGTCAGAAGTTCACATAAACTCATCAATGTCATTGTAATTTGGGGCTTTTAATGATTTCTTTGAACTGTTTTTTTTTCCAGGGTGGAATTATTGAACAGCATACATCTTTAATGACTTTAAAAAACAAAAATTGGGCTCACAATTTATTTTGAATTTTCTTTAATCCACACAGGCTCAAATACACATGCATATGCCCTCACTAATATTTGGTTAAATGTCCCGTAGCAAGTTGCACCTCAGATGCTTTTGGTGGCCATCAACAAGCTTCTGGTATCATTCTGGCTGCATATTTGACCGCTCTTCTTGGCATAATTGGTAGTTGGTAGTTCTTGGCACAGACCGGGCTTTTAAGTGTAGTCCACAAATCTTCAAAAGGGTTGAGGTCGGGGCTTTGGGAAGCAAATTCCAGAAGCTTAATGTTAGCCTGCTTTATCCGCTCCAAAACCAGTTTGATGTGTGTTTGGGATTACTGTCCTGTTGGAACACCCAGTTGTGTCTGTGTTTTAACTGTCTAGCTGTTGATTTGAGGTGAAGTTGAAGTTCAATGTTCTAGCCACATTGTGCAATGCACCAGTACCACTGGTGGCAAAACAGCCCCCGAGCACAATGCTACAATTTCCTCTCATCTTAGCTTGGCAGTTTGGGTCTCATTTTTATATAAGAACTAAACAACATTCGGACAATTGTCTTCAGGACTTTTTATATTATCATTTATGTTTTTATTCTGTTTTATGGCTTAAATTCTTATTGTATCCTGTTATGTTCTATGTTTTATCTCGGTATTTATTAATTAATTTTATTGTATCACATTGTGTTAGTGTTCTTAGCAATGCGTGGGTCTTAACTAAAACAAATTCATATTGACATGTTGAGGTGGCAATAACGTATTGAATCTTGGCTCTTCTTCCAGACCTCAGAAAAGTAGTGACACATCTGAAAAACCTGCACTTTCGTACGATTGTTTGAACTGATGATCTTGGAATGTTGAATAGAAATGGCTCCAAAAGACCCTCGCAACTTGTGTAAATCTACAATTCTCCTTCTTAGATCTTCACTGAGTTCCTTGGACTTTCTGATTATTCTGAGAATTGGTCAGTCCAGTGAGTGCTGTCAAAGAAACCCTTTTTATGCTGGAAAAGAGAAATTGACAGTTGTAGTCATTTGTGATCACTAATGAGTGGTTAATAAGCCTTGGCCTTGTCAAATTAAAAGACATTACAGAACCTTCAGCACCACCTATTAAAAGATTTAAAGAAGAGTGTGTATATATTTGAGCACGTATGTATACTTTTGTACCTGTGTGGATTTGAGAAAATCTAAAATAAATTCAAACTTGTGCAGCTGATTCTTGTTTTTTTTAAGTCATTAAAGATGTATGCTGTACAATCACTCCACCCTGGAAAAAGAACAGTTCAAAGAATTCATTAAAAACCCCAAAAATTACCATGACTTCATACCAATGATGAACGTACGTCAACTTTTGACCACAACTGTATGTGGCAAAGTTGCTCTACAGCGCCATTAGTGGTTAAATAAAATAAAAAATTAAAAAGTCGAATTACAATAATTATTCCCCTGTAGTAGCGTATTTGTACCAGAAGAGGTCAGCACAGCTTGGTCGTGGTGG